>OVAN01017331.1:0-10064 GCA_900406275.1 Anastatica hierochuntica
ATCGCTCTCAGTTTACGCTTTCTGCATACTTCGATCCTTCTCTTTTTTACTTTGTATTCGCTTACGTTAATCTATCTTACGAATCATGTCACTTGTTTATCGTTAATTCATATCACTTCGCAATATATTTCGTATTTCGTATTTTGTTATCTAACTCTCTTATGATTTCTGTTTTATCATCTTCGCAGTTTAACTTTCGTATTTCTTATTCAATAACTAGCTAATTCGCTGTCTCGATCTGTTGATCTTTGGCTAACAGAGTCCGTGAACCACATAACATTGACAGTGAGAATTTCGGTTCCCACATGATCCTCCAGGAAACTTTTGATTTTGAGCGTTCCAAAATCGGTTTCTCTTAGGCATATCACCTATCATATAGTGTTAGTTTATAAGAAATTAAGTACAGAATTTTGTTACCTCATTTGGTACTGTTTTAGACTATCTTAGATTCCATGACGAATAGCTCTTAGTGCTTATGTATGATCAATCGATGGCGTTTCTCAAACATATCTTCTTTGTTCTTCATGATATCATCTCTTTGATCCGAAAACTTTTGATTTGATGATTTAGTTTGATTGGTAGTCCTTAACATTCTTCTTCAGTCTCAAATGAATGTATAGAATGGTTCAGGAGATGGCTTGAACGATTTGGATCCGCCTTCTCGCCAAAGTTGAAAAACTAATTTTGAGGTACAATGACTCTGAGACCAGTCGGGACAAGAAAGTAAAGACAATATCAGATGCGAACACTATGAACAGTCATACCTCTACAATCTACACCAGAACGAAACTACATGTTTGAAACTTCATGCTTAAGTTTGCAAAGGAAAAGCTAAACTTTGTAATTTTGGTGCAGTGCTTATTGATTATGAAGGAAAGCTAAAAGCAGTGAAGATTGATTAAATGGCTTTTCGTGAGATGATAGCAATGGCTATAATTAAACATGATCTCCCGTATTCTTTTGTGGAATACAAAAGGATTATAATGACTTTTTAGATGGCCAATCCTGATATTAAGTTTTGATCTAGAAACACAGTTGTAGGTGATGTCTTCAAATTTTTCGAGAAATAAAAAGGAAAGTTAAAGACGACACAGGCTGAGATTTCCAGTAGGGTTTTCTTGACTATCAATCTTTGGCAATCCATTACCATGGAAGGATATATGTGTTTGACAGCTCATTGTGTTGACATTGATATTGTCATTTTTCCTGTTTTCCTCCTCCCCATAGTGGTGTGCATATAGTGATGAGACTTCATGAATTATTAAAAGAGTGAGGTTTAGAGAAGAAGGTATTTTCTCTTACGCTGGATAACGCTATAGCTCATGACAACACAAAAGTTATCTTGAAAAGACAATTACGCAAAGATTTGTTGTGTAACGGAGAACTCTTTCATGTGAGATGTTATGCACATGTGTTGAATTTTATTGTCCAAGATGGTTTGGCTATGATCACTAATGCTTTGCAAAAATCAGGAACAGCGTGAAATACGTGAAGGCATCTGAGGCGCGTAGAATTATGTATCAAAACTGTGTGAAAACAGTTGGTCTTCAAGTTAGAGCTAGTTCGGAGATAGATGTGAAAACTCGGCGGAATTTCACTTAGAACATGCTTGAAAGAGCCATAAAACATCGGAGTTCCTTGACTCATCTAAAGGAGATTGATTCAGGTTTTAAAGATCTTCCATCAGATATAGATTAGTCTAGGGGACAGTTAATATGTGAACTTTTGAAGTCATTCAATGAAATCATGAAGTTGATTTCTGGATCAACTTATCTCACCTCTAACATATATTTCATTCAAATTGGGAATATTGAGTGTTGGTTGGAACTTCATGAGAACTTCAAAGATGAAGTAATTAAAGCCACGGTTGGAGTTATGGGATTCAAGTTTAACAAATATTGGAAGGAATACAGTGATATCTTTGAGATTGCTGTGGTTTTAGACCCAAGGATGAAAATGTCAATTCTGGAATTTTTTTTCACAAAACTACATCCATCTACTGTACAGCAAAAGGTTGATCACGTGCGTACCAAAATGGTTACGCTTTTTTAAAGTGTATAAAGGTAACCCGAGGAACGAAGCTAGTGCGAGTTCTTCACAAACAAAAACACAAACGTTGCATGAGAAATCTCCCCAATGATACAATATAAGTAAAGTTTTTTATTTTATCTTTTTAGTTATTACTTCATATTTTATTCTTAACTTTACGTGAATGCACTATTGTACTAATATCTAGGAATTTTACACATTTTGCTCTCAAAGAAGTGTTGATCACGGAAAATCTTCTTTAGATATATATATATTTGGATGAGGCCCCACAACACATGATTGCACATAAAAAATTGAAAGTGGTGGAGTACTAGAAAGAGAATAGTACTCGTTTTAAGGAGTTGTCTCTCATGGCAAGTGATGCGCTTAGTATTCCAATTACGATTGTAGCTTTAAATTCATATTTTAGTATCGGAAGTCGTGTATTGAATAAGTATAGGAGTCATTTACAACCTTCAAATGTTCAAGCATTTATTGGCTATGGATTTGAAGAGAATGGTACGTAGTCTCACACTAGTTTTGCATGAGATAATTTAACTTTTAGGTGATTAATTATATTTTTGCTTTCTGGTTTTTAATATGTAGATAATGACTTTGAAGGTGCTTATGAAGAAGTCGTTGCAGATTCTACCAATTAAAGCTCTATTTGAAAAGAACGGTAAATAATTTAACATTTTATTTTATGCTCAAATATTTTGACCTATAGATTAATAGAATATTCTACTTTTGTGGTTTCATATGCAGAAAATGAGTTTGAAGGTGCTTTACGAAGAAATCATTTGGAATTTTAATATTTAAGTTATTATTTTAGTAGTTAAGTTTGAACTATTTTTTATTTAGATTTTTTGTTATGCCTTACTAATTTCAGAAACTATTTGTTTTTCTTTTGACTGACGTAATTTTAATTTTAGATGAGTTTAGGATATAGTATTTTATGTTATTGCTTAGTTGATTTTATAAAAGTTTAAGATTTATTTATTATATTAGTTATCAAATAAATCACAGAGAATCTCCGTTCGTCAAACCCACGATTATGATGATGGACAGGTAGAATTATCAAAATATATACCGCGAGTTTGAACGGCTTAACCCGCTATAATCCGCATACATACTTCATCCACAATGGGTTGGGTTAAACGGGGCAGGTTAGCCCACTTTTTTATCAACAATTTTTATTAAGGTGAAAACATAATTTATAAAGAAACAAGTTTGGGCTTCAAAATAAAATATAGAAATAATATAACAAATAGACACCCTTATTTGATTAATTACACAAATAGGCATATTTTGCTATTTGGTGCTCTATTTAACTATTCAATTTTTTTCTTTCCCAAAGAGTCCCTCCTCACTCTACAACAATATTTTTCTTTCCTCTCTTTCCTCTCTCATTTCTCTATCCTTGCTTTTTTCTCTCCCCTCTCATGTCACTTCAATTCTTTTTTTTAATCTTTTTCTAGCAAAGAAATCTTTTTCACGTTTTCTCATTCTTCTCTTTTTCTTTCTCTTTCATTCTTTCTCCTTCCCAGCTATAGAATGAACACATTTAGATGGATATAATAATTGTCTCGATGAAATGGATATATTCAGATAGATATTGTAACCATTATTTTTCCTTCATATCACGTAGAAGTATACATAAATGATATAACATAAGCGTTTGAATGAAATGGACACATTGAGATGGATAGAGTAACCAATGAAAACAAAAAGGTTTGCTATTTGCCAACAAAGCTAGTTTTTAAGATGGTTATTCGTGGATAGGTTAATGTGGATGTGATGCATTATGATGTGTCAATTTCAATACAGTTGCATGTAACTATTGTTTGAAGTTTGCGATCCATCCGAATATGTCTACTTCATCCAAATGTTTATGATGTACCATCGGTTAATAAATTTAGAAAAATATTACAAAATTCTTGTGTGATCATCTAAAATTTAACAATCTATAGACATACTTACGTAGACATATCCATTGATGAAAAATATTACGTGGACATATATATTGATGAATTATGTGGATATAATTACGTGGACATATCTATTGATGATAAAAATTTACAGTTTGTCATAAAATTATTGAATAGTTGCATCAATCGTATTAAACTTACCAGATCATAATGCATCACATCCAAACTCACATGTTCACGAGTATCTATTTTAAAAATTAATCTCGTTGAAAAATAACAAAACTTTTTGTTTCATTTGTTTATTCTCTACATAATGCGTCACATCCAAGCTAACATGTCCACGAATAACTTGTACAACCTATCCACGAATAACCTGTACAATTTATCCACGAATAATCAGCTTTAAAACTGAGAAGAAAAGAAAAAAATAAAAAGGAAATAGAAGATAAGTGTAAAAAAGATTGCTTTGCAGAAAAAAAAGAAAAATAAGTGACTTGACATGTGAGAGGAGAGAGAAAACAAAATATTAAATAAAAAGAAGGAAGGAACATTGGAGGCATTCTAGTATTTTACACCTAATTAGATGCCCAAATAGTACAAGGTGTCTTATCTTGTAATTGAGAATATAAAGATGCATATGTACACTGTAAAATATGATACTTAAACCAAATTTTGGCCAAGTTAAAATTTAATCAAAAAAACAACTAAAGGAGATGCCTGCTAGGAAGAGATAACATGCATACTCCATAAACTTCCTCTACGCGTCCTTATCTTCCTTCCTTGGGCACTATTCACCGACGTAGGAAATCTTCCAAGACACTCCTTATAGATCTGACGCAGACGGCGGCTAGAGACGATCACGGCGTAAAAGCCAAATAACCACCATCATCACCTGTCTCTTTTGTGTTTTATCCCCTCTTCCCTCCTACCAACCACTTATCTTAACCAAACCAGCTTTCTTCTTGTAATTTCAATCATGGATTTAATCTCCTAACAAGAGGACTCTCGTTCTAAATCTGACTATGGAAAGTCCATATTTTAAAATTATTTTGAAGATGACAGGAATGACATAAGAACAAAGCATTGATGGGGGAAAATCGAGTGAAAGACAAGTTAGAAAGACGGTAATAAAACAGGCGAGAAAGAGAAGAAGTTAACTATCTTAAACAAAAGAACAAACATATTCCCTATTCATAAAGAATCAGAAAGAAAACCAAAATATAAACACCACACAAGTGAAAAGCAACCAGAATAATCTAATATACACCGTACATGATGGAGATAGAATATATACACAAAAGACTAAAAAACCGACCGGCTAAACACCGTTCGGAGTGAGTTTTAGACAACAACTTGTGAGCTTAGAAGAAGAGAAATATGGTGTGAAAAAACTTTATCTTAAAAGTTAAAACCACGTTATACACACATAACTTCTGGGTTAGTCTACTTTGACACCCCTAACATATACCCTTTGTTGTTAAAGGGTGTTCTTTGATTTAAATGAAAGAAAAGATTAACAAAGCCAAAGGCCCAGTGCTGGAAGCCCAAGATCTAGAGTTTAGTTGAAATCTAATAAAAGAACCTAAATTAAACCATAATTTAGTCACAAACGAACCAAAAAAATCGGTTAGCCCAAACCACTAACTTCCAACTAACAGAGTGAATCACCAATTGAATCTTCTACAACTTCAATTTCCTCAATTAGGGTTGGGGGTGGCGTTATATTGAGCCGTTGTTGAGTAACAGGCAGAGGATACTGGAGGAGAGAGTTTGATTATTTTCCCTGAAACTTGAAGCTTTGTTCCTTACTGTTAAATCTATGTATTTCACGAGAGAAGTGAGGTCCCTATGAGCACCGTTATTCAATCGGAAGTTTCTTTCACGCCATATCACATAGATCATCCCCTGCCAAGCTAAGTAGGTGAGTTTCTTCGAAATCTTACATCCTTGTAGATTCGCCATTTGAGAAAGGCAATACGACCAGCTTCTCTGCGGGATGATCTCACACCTTTGAGCGGTTTCTTTCCAGATTAACCAAGTGTAAGGGTAGAGGAAAAAAAGATGATCACGAGACTCATGACCTATTTCGCATAGAAGACAGTGGGGTTCGAGTTGTAATCTCCAACCAAGCAGGCGATCTCTAGTCGGACAACGGTTAACGACGAATAACCACATGAGAAAATTGTGCTTGGGGATCCCACCTTTGTTCCAAACTGCCTTTGCCCATGATACCCAAGGCAGGTGAGTTTTTGTAGTTGTGTATATGTTCCCCGTGGAATAGCTGACTTTGACAATATCATCGATCCACCATTTGTATTCATCTGCAGCTTGAGAGAGCACTAGTCCACTTAGTTTTGATTGAACTCGTACTTGTTTTTCTGACCTTGCAAGGGGCAAAAACCAGGAACCATCTCCAAAGATCTGCTAGAGTTGCATCTTTCTGGATGCCGAATTGTCTCGGTCCTTCTAGAGCTAGGTAAGTAGAAATCATTCCAAGGTCACTCCAGTTATCGTACCAGAACATGCAATTCTCTCCATTCTTGACTTGCATTGATATCCGTGGAAAGATTGTGTCTCTAAGTTTTAGCAGTTTGTTCGCTAGCCAGGGGTTCTTTTGGTTCTTCTTTAGTGTCCAGAAATTAGATAAGGAACCTTGCACAAGATCATGTGTGAACCAGCCGACCCATATTGACCCTTGCTTGAAGAGAAACATCCAAATAAGTTTGTAAGCATTAACATTGTTCCACATGAAAAAGTCTCTGACTCCAGCCCTCCTTCATCTTTGCTTAGTGTTATGGTAGACCAAGATACTCTAGCAAAATAATGACCCTCAACGATGCCCTTCCAAAGAAACGCACCAGAGAGTGATTGTGTAAATTTTATGATGGCAAGATAAATGAGGAACACCAGAAATTTGTTATCCCCATAATTACTGAATTTAGTAACTGAAGCCTTCCAACAAACGATAGCGTCCTTGTAGTCCATGTGTTGAGTCTGCTTTTGACTTTTTGAATCAATGAAACGCAGTCTAATGTTGTAAGTTTTTTTGTGCACAATGGTAAACAGAGGTACTTGACAGGGAGGGTTCCTGTCGAGATACTTGTGATGTCTTCTCTTACGCCGAGATACCCTTATTATTTATTTAATGAATCTTTATAGATAACATCTTTTCTAAACTACACCAGTATCCGTACATACGCGCGGATATGTTTACAAATATTTTATAATAGGTTTATATTGTTTTTTATAAATGGTTATTCAAAAAAAAAATTGGATTTAATTTTAAAAAAGAATAATTTATGTGATACAAGTTTAAAAATTTTACTATAATCTCAATATAAATTTAATAAGTTTGGTAGTTATGCAAATATACTAAGGAAAGTTTTAGTAAATGATAAAATCAAGATAAAACCACGATAACCTATACTCTCCAAAAAAATATTTGTCTAACTTGAATTCTTTCATTTTTGTTCTTTATAACAGAAAGATATATATGTATTATGTACCATGACTTTGTTGAGAAAACATTTATCGCCAAAACAAATTTAGAGTTAGGAAGGAAATTTGAGTTATGGTTTCAAAAGTGATACTATTACTAAGTGACAGAGTAATGCTAATTGTTACACTATCCAGTTTTCGTTATACTTCTTTTGTTTAACCATTTTTTGGCTCAACATTAACTATTAAATTAACCAAAGACGTTTAGTACAATGGATTTTGACCACGGTGCCTCATTTGAGGCTTACACCACAAGGTACAAAGAATCGAAATCTAGTATTACCTCGAAACACTCTAAGAGGATTCGATGTTACCTGATGTTCGTTCTTGTACTTTTGACCACAGCGAGAAAACTTCATTTTACCCTAATGGTAGAAATGAAGTGTCTCTTAAACCACCTAAATTGTTCCACTAAATCCGGCTACAAAGAAAGATCTAATCCTAATGAGTCTTGAACCAAAATAGACGAGACATTTAGAAATGAAGCGTCGATCATTACTTAATCTGAATGAATTCCAGGACCAAACGCGAAAGCACCTAAATGGTGAATCTCTCTCTACTCTAATTCTTTTTCATCAGGAAGATCATACGCTTGATTCTTCGCGGCTCCAATCGGTTATGATTGATGAATGCGATTTCACTACGGAGCGGTTGATCACCAGAGAATATGCTTTGAGTACTTGGATCAACCGCCATACACCGAGACGGTGCTTCACTCCCAACCATCTCCTTCTTCGCCGAAAGGATCAAAACGCTTTGAGCCTTTACAAAAGGCCAGAAAGGCTGAGTCACTTCACCTCTTAGAGCGAGAAGCGTCTAGCCCCCGGAATGAATAAAACACGGGACTGCTCCATCACCAAAGCGCCCGTACCAAGTCCTGCATCAGAGTTAAATCCAAGCCAATGAAATAGTCCAAGAGACCATACCAAAAGCTTCTTATGGTAGCGGATCGGGGATAGTTGATTGTGAGTCCTCAAGACTAATCGATTTCCAAGTCACGATTCCGATCCGCAAGCTTAGAACGAGATTCTTCTCAACTGAGATGGCTTGAAAGCTTCCAATCTTGAACTGATTCGAGAAGACATTAACGCCCAACCTCCAATCACTCTACCTCAGCCATCATAACCAAGGAAGAGTTATTGACTCATTAAACCACCGAGAGATGGTGGAGCACGACGGAGCTGACATGAGAAAATTGCTCCAGCCAAGCGAAATCCCTAAAATCCGACCTCGAAGAGCCGCCTCCTTCCTTGCTCCTCTCGTCGTAGCTCCAAGAAGACCCAAACCAACCCGATCTAAGAGAAAATTCTAAGATCTGATAGTCAGAAAAAACCAGAGACTAATGAGCATATCGAAAAGAGAAAGGAAGAGTCTTTAAAGGCAAATTGAAAACGGAGATAAGGGTGAAAACTCCGGTACCGGCGAAGCACCGGACCGGAGGAAGCAACGGCAACGTCGTAGATCTGCTCTCTCTCTCTCTCTCTCTCTCTCTCTCTCTCGTTCTTTTTTTCTATTTGTTTAACCATTTTATTAAATCATTGGTTTGGTTGGTAACTATTTATGTGATGTAATTTTTACCCTAAAATAATTATTAAAAAACGTGGATAAAAAGGGTTTGAAAGCTAAATTTTTACCTAAACTGAGCATATTGTTTTTGAGGCGACACAAGAATACATTTACCGACGGAGCTGCGCACGAAAACATCTTAGCACAGACTGAATAAATTATTTATCGCTTTCATTGTCGATTTCCAGCAAAAAAAAATAGTGAATTTTGATTTTTATAAAGAAAAAAATATATTGTAAATACAAATTATCGAATAAGAAAAATATATACTTATGATAATAACTTAAAATTAACATATTATTAAACATTTAATTATTTATGATTAAATTTAAACTACAAAAAATAGAATTTCAGAAGTTTTTTAATAAATAAAGTGGACATTTATCCATTTTTGTGTGATAAGGTGACATTTTAATGGAAAAAGTTAATCACAAATGATATATATGAATAATGAAAAAAAAAAACTTTGGTTGATAAAAGAGAAAAAACCCTGAACTTTCAAATCGAAGCCAAAAAAATCTTCAACTTTTTTTTGGCCATTTTAAACTTCAATTTTTTTATATTGGCCATTTTAAACCCAAACTTTGGTTGACCAAACCATTTAAGCTAACGACAAAGTCAACGTTAGTTAGATTTAACGGTTGACTTTTTTTGAGTCTAAAATGGCTTGCTCAACTACAGTTTTAGATTAAAATGACCATTTTTAAAAAGTTCGTTATTTATTTGGCTCATTAAATTTTTTTTTTGATTTAAGAGTTTGTAAGATTAGCCTAGTCACGAATCGTATATACCAAGACTTCTGCTTTAATCACGAGCTAAAGCCATGGTCCTAACCAAAACAAAACACAAAAGCCGTAAAAGATTTGATCCAAAGCCTCCAAAAATAAAGGGAAATATTTTTTATGTTGATATAAACACGAAACGGGAATATATTCGTATCTTTCTTCAAAGATATGAAAATATCCTATTTGCGAAATTTATACAAGCAAAAGGAATCGATTCATGCACTTTCATACGCACATCTCTTCCAGGGTTTTGTACGTC
>OVAN01017332.1:0-10063 GCA_900406275.1 Anastatica hierochuntica
TAACCCCTACGAAAATATAGAGTTTTTTTTGGTAAATGCTCTATAAACTTATGTTTATACTATTTAGTGTTTTTTAAAAATTTCTAACCTCACTCTTCATATATATTAAAGTATTCTAAACTTTCTTTTATGGTACATGGGCATCGTTTCTATTTTTTATCAATTAATTTCTTAAAACTTCATTTACGACCTAAATAAGCGGAGTAACCGATATAAAATCTCTATTATATAAAGAAACAGAGACAACAAACGTTTATTCTATGTAAGTGAACGATGCAAATATGCATTAAAACAAGATTATCATTTTTTTGAGTTTTTCTCAAAATCAGTGAGTTAACCCCTTCGAAAATATTGAGTTTTTTTGGTAAATGTTCTTTAAACTGAAGGTTATACTCTTTAGTGTTTTTTTAAAAATTTCTAACTACATTCTACATATATATAAAAGTATTCTAAACTTTCTTTCATGGTATATGGGCATCGTTTCTATTTGTTTATCAATTAATTTCTTAAAACTTCATATACGGCCTAAATAAGTAGACTAACCGCTATAAAATCTCTATTATCTAGAAAAACGGAGACAAAAAAGGTTCCAAACCTCTTTAACAGTCATCCTATGTAAGTGAACGATGCAACTATGCATTAAAACAAGATTGTCATGGTTTTTGAATTTTCTTAAAATCTGTGGGTTAACCCCTACGAAAATATAGAGTTTTTTTGGTAAATGCTCTAAATANAACAGTCATCCTATGTAAGTGAACGATGCAACTATGCATTAAAACAAGATTGTCATGGTTTTTGAATTTTCTTAAAATCTGTGGGTTAACCCCTACGAAAATATAGAGTTTTTTTGGTAAATGCTCTAAATACTGAAGTTTATACACTTTAGTGTGGTTTAAAATTTTCTAACCATATTCTACATTTATATTAATGTATGGTAAACTTTATTTCATGGTACATGGGCATCGTTTCTATTTTTTTAACAATTAATTTATTAAAATTTCATATACGATCTAAATAAGTTGGTTAACCGCTATAAAATCTCTATTATCTAGAGAAATAGAGACAACAAAGGTTCCAAAACTCTTTGACCATCATCCTATGTCATTTAATGATGCAACTATGCATTAAAACAAGATTGTAATATTTTTTGAATTTTTCTCAAAATCGGTGGCTTAACCCCTACAAAAATAGAGTTTTTTGATAAATTCTCAAAATACTGAAGTTTATACTCTTTAGTGTTTTTTAAAAATTTCTAACCACATTCTACATTTATATTAATGTACGTTAAACTTTCTTTCATGGCACAAGGGCATCATATCTATTTTTTAACAATTAATTTATTAAAACTTCATATACAGCCTAAATAAGTGGACTAAACGCTATAAAATCTCTATTATCTAGTGAAACGGAGACAACAAAGGTTCTAAACCTCTTTGACCATCATTCTATGTAAGTGAGCAATGCAACTATGCATTAAAACAATATTGTCGTCTTTTGAATTTTTCTCAAAATCAGTGGACCCTATGAAAATATATTGTTTCTTGGTAAATGCTATATATACTGAAGTTTATAATTTTTAGTGTTGTTTAAAAATTTCTAACCACATTCTACATTTATATTAATATATGCTATACTTTCTTTCATGGTACATGGACATCGTTTCTATTTTCTTTAACAATTAGTCTATTAAAACTTTTTATACAGTCTAAATAAGTGGACTAACCGCTATAAAATATATATTATCTAGAGAAACGAAGACAACAAAGGTTCCAAACCTCTTTGACCATCATCCTATGTAAGTTAACGATGCAACTATGCATTAAAACAAAAATGTCATTTTTTGAATATTTCTCAAAATGAGTGGGTTAACCCCTACGAAAAGATCTATTTTTCCGAAAAATGAGATATATGTGTTACATCACTAATTTTAGACTCTTTAATGTTGTGTAAATATTACCTAACCACATTCTAAATTTCTTTTAATGTATGCTTAACTTATTTTCATAGTATATGAGCATCGTATTAACGAGTGATTTAATAAAACTACATATTTCACCTAAATCAATGGACTAACCTCTATAATATTTATATTTTATGTAGAAACAGGAACAACTAAGGTCCCAAACCTCATTAATCTTCAACCTCTGTCAGTATTAGATGCATCTATGCATTAAAACAAAAATATTATACTTTTTGATTTTTCTTAAAATATGTGGGTTAACCCCTACGAAGGATCCATTTTTTCCGAAAAATGAGATGTATGTGTTGCATCATTAAGTTTAGCCTCTTTAATATTGTGTAAAAATACCTAACCACATTCTAAATTTCTTTTAATGTATGCTAAACTTATTTTCTTAGTATATGGGCATCGTATTAACGAGTGAATTAACAAAACTGCATATTTCACCTAAATCAATTGACTAACCTCTATAAAATTTATATTTTTGTAGAAATGTGAACAACTAAAGTCCCAAACGTCTTTAATCTTCAACATATGTCAGTATTAGATGCATTTATCCATTAAAACAAAAATATCATATTTTTTAATTTATCTTAAAATATGTGGGTTAACCCCTACGAAAAGATCCATTTTTCCAAAAAATGAGATATATGTGTTGCATCACTAAGTTTAGCCTCTTTAATGTCGTGTAAAAAATACCTAACCATATTCTAAATTTCTTTTAATGTATGTTAAACTTATTTTCATAGTATATGGGCATCGTATTAACGAGTGATTTAATAAAACTACATAATTCTCCTAAATCAGTGGACTAACCTCTATAAAATTTATATTTTATGTAGAAACGGGAACAACTAAGGTCCCAAACCTCAATAATTTTTTAATTTATCTTAAAATATGTAGGTTAACCCCTACGAAAAGATCCATTTTTCCAAAAAATGAGATATATGTGTTGCATCACTAAGTTTAGCCTCTTTAATGTCGTGTAAAAAATACCTAACCATATTCTAAATTTCTTTTAATGTATGTTAAACTTATTTTCATAGTATATGGGCATCGTATTAACGAGTGATTTAATAAAACTACATAATTCTCCTAAATCAATGGACTAACCTCTATAAAAATTATATTTTATGTAAAAACGGGAACAACTAAGGTCTCAAACCTCATTAAAGATGACAAGTGTCAAAGAATACTAAAAGTTGTTCTCTAAGAGATTAAAAAAATTCAATAAAAAGAAAACACAAAAATTGAGTTTAAATTATATTTGTTTTAACAAACAAATGTTAATTATAATATTTGGTTTTACCATTTCTAAAAAATTAAAAACAACTAAAAAATATAAAATACAATAGTTCGGTTTAGCTATTGTATTTGAATAAATTGATGTGTATCGGTTTTTTGAATTTTTTTTAAATGAACATCTAATTCGATGATCACGATGAAATAAATAAAATGAAATAGATTAACTAATTGGCTAAAGTTTTCAAATTAATTTTGAACATAATTTTTAATTTTTTGGCTAATTAAAATCTCATATTTTATGCATAGTTTTGTTATATGAAAAAAATAAGTGATCCAAATAATCCAAAAAAACTTAACAACCAGTTTATGGTAATCTTGAATGATGGACACAATTTAGAAAAGAATATGAGATACTAATAATCGTTAAAAGAATATATTACATGAAGAGATTAACGAGCATATAAGCTAGACAAAGCCTTGAAAATTCAAATTCCCACTAAAAATAATACTAAAACTTAAATATTCGTAAAAATTATGATAAATAAGTCTAAAAAACAAATCTCGCGCGTAGCGCGGGTACTCGTCTAGTATTCCTTGATAGTTGCTAACAAAAAACTTAAGAGTAATGTTTTTTTCTTAATTATGTAGATGCATTCTTCTAAGTTTTTCTTTTTCAACAATAGCAATGTTACTCTAACTTGATGGATCCATTCTTCCAAATTATACCATTTTAAAATGGAAGAATAAAAGTCAACCAAGGAAAAGTATGAGATTGATGAACAAGTTTCTTTGACCAATCCATTTTTTTCCCCACTTGGTCTCTCTTTTTTAAAGTCTATGATTGAGGCAACACTTTGGTCCAAATCCAAAGAAGAAGAAAGAAGAAATGGGAGAAGAAGAAACTCAAAACAATATGATACAACTCTATGGAACATCCATGAGTCCTTACAGCAAAAGGGTTGAGTTAGCCCTCAAGCTTAAGTCCATACCTTATCAGCTTGTACTAGAAGATCTTCAGAACAAGAGCCAAAGCCTTCTCCAATACAATCCTGTTCACAAGAAGATCCCTGTTCTTGTTCACAGCGGTAAACCGATATCTGAATCCTTGTTTATCGTTGAATACATCGACGAAACGTGGAGAAACCCTCCACATCTTCTGCCTCAAGACCCTTACCGAAGATCTAAAGTCCGGTTTTGGGCTAACTACATTCAACTACATGTAAGTGAATCTCTTAACGATTGATATAGAGTTTTGAACTTCTTAAGATTCTCAGTTTTCCTTTTGAATACAGCTTTTCGATGCGGTGATGCAAGTGGTGAAAACCGAAGGAGAAGAGCAAGAGAAAGCTCTCGCCGAGGTGAAAGAGAAGCTGGGAGTCATAGAGGAAGAAGGGCTTAAGGAGATTTTCTCGGACACCGATGGTGAACCAAGCGTGACAAATGAGACCATGAGCCTCGTCGACATTGTGATGTGCACTTTGCTTAGCCCTTACAAGGCACACGAGGAAGTTTTGGGTCTGAAGATCATCGACCCGGAGACAGTTCCTGGTGTCTATGGTTGGCTCAATGCGATTAACAAACTCGACGTGGTCAAAGATCTAACTCCTCCTTACGAACAAGTCCTAGAGATTCTCAGGAGTTTCAGACTGATGTCTCTCTCCCGTTCTTGAAACTTTGCTAAGTCTTAAAGCTTTCAACTACTTGTGTTGTTCGATATAAGTTTCGTAAAGGGCTGAAATTCGGATTTGAATGTAATGTTTGGACATTGTACCTTAATCTAAATCGAAAAACATGGATTGTTCTTCCAACATTTTATTGAATGCAGTAATAAACTGGTCCTAGCGAGTACCAATACAGTATCAAACCAAAAACAAACAAGTTGCATAACAGAGAAGCTCTTCGTACCTTTGGGAAGAAAGACACTAGCGATGAGATGGCACCAACGCTGATGACTTATGCGCATCTTTACGGGCTTTGTAACCCCAGATAGGAGTTTTCTCGATGAGCTTGTGTGGGAAAAGCCGCCTCTCCCGCTTGCTTAGCTTCTTAAAGTTGCTAACTCTGAGCCTCGCAACCTCAGCCTCTTCCTCTGGAGTCATCTCTCTAACTACGACTGTTAGGCGGCACTCGGGTCTTATCATCAACCCGCATTTTCCTTTTCCATGGTACGATATCCTCTTCTTGAAGAGCCCCTTCCCAACAAACGCTTCCGCTGCATCACATTATCAAAAGCTTAGACAAATAGATCTTTCTTTAATGCAACAAAGATGCGGTATCAGTTGTACATACCAATGAGGAGACGGTTAGGATCTAGTCCGTGGTTATGACTAGCATTTGCTCGAGCAGCATGGACAACCTGAACAATAATAGATTTAATTAATCTAAGCACTGTATAGAACGAGCCGTTGTAGATTAATTTTCAGACTCGGATCTGAGAGATTACCCGGTAAACAGTTTGGGAAGCTCGTTTCACTGTGACCTGCAGCTGCATCAGAGCATCTTCAACACGCATGCCACGGACTAGTGCTGCAACCAGATTGACCTTCTTAGGACTCTGAAACAAGCAAAGGGTGATCCACATTTTTATATAACAAAATTGAGCTGGAAGCATAATAAAATGAAAACGAAGCAGATCATGTGAAAAGGCACCTGCTTTATAGCCTTAAGTACAGCCTGCACATTTTTTCGCTTTGGGATAACCTTCTGCTCTTCTACTTTTCCACTTCCCAATAGAGCTGGAGATGACAAAGGTGATGATACAGGTTCTTCATCAGCCTGCAATCTTCTTGATGTAGAAATTCCCTGAAAAACATACAACTTTAGATCAGAGAAGAACGTCCCAGCATCTCACGACTTTCATACCCTAAAGTACAGGTTCCTAAGAGGTGCATAGTTCCAAAAGATGCACTTTTTTCGCCTAAGTCACATAGAAATAGATGTCGTAGGCATACCCACAAGCACATTCTCACTTCCCCTAATTTCGAAATGTGAACCGACAAATATTTTCAATCAAATCAGGGAAGCAAAAATGATAAAAAGAGGAAACAGAACACTCCAATTCGAATAGAAAACAAAAATTCCGATTCAGAAATAGCAAATGAAGAACTGCGAAAACCGCAGAAAGCATTACCATTTGTTGTAGATAATGATGCAATGGTCTTGAGGAATAAGTTGGTCTCAGTAGACCCTGAACAAAACCTAGTTCACGAACAAAAAACAAACGACATAAAACTGAATCATCAACACTCCACTCAGCTCAAAAGATCCACTTACCATTCGAAAGATCGAAAACGAACACATACATTCCGAAATGAATCAACATTCTCTCTAAACCCAAATGAGCAAAAACTCAAGACAAAGCAAAAAAATCTAACCTTGTGAGAAAGGAGATGATTCTAAATTCGGAATCGAAGAAGAAGAGTAATTAGCTATAGAAATGTTATAACTCTTCACTCTTCTCCCAACTTGACGAATCGCAAATTGTAAATGCCTTTGCCAAGAAGCAGCCATTGTTATAACGATTCTCTGTAAACACAAAGCATAAGAATCGATCATGAAACAATCTAATTTGAAAATTTTCTCAAACTAGGGTTTATCAATCTGGAGACAAAACCTTAGGAGAAAAGGGTAGAAGAAAAGCTTATGATTAGTAATGAAAATCACATAACGAATTCGAAAATGTTGGAATTAAGAGGAAGAAGATCAAAAGAGTCATCGAAGCTTTACCTCTGATGAGAGCGAGCAACACTCAGAGAGAGAGAGAGAGAGAGAGAGAGAGAGAGAGAGAAGAGAGACAAAGCTCGAGGCGGCGTAGAACGACGGTGAAAGTTTTTTTTTCATGGGCTTGACCCGGATTACTTTTCGGGTACGGGTCGGATTCGTAAACCGGGTCCTTACTAGTTTACTTTAGCGGTATTTGAATAATTTTGGTTTGGTTTGGTTAGACAAGTTGGTATAGCTAATAGGCCGAACCGAATACAGAAGTATGTGAAAAGGGGGGCCCATGTTGTCATTTTTTAAAACATCTTAGGGCCCATATTGCTTTATACTCTTTTTTTTTTTTTTGTGTGATTAGATAAAGAAAAATTTATTTCATCAGATTAAAATTTGCGTGTGATATAATAATGCATGAAACTTTTTTTTTTTACTCTTTACTTGACTTGACTACACCAACCAAAAAAAATTAAATAGTATGATAGTATGTAAATCTTGCATTTTTGTCCTTCATTTTTTTATTAATTAATGTTTTGTTTTACATTTTGTTAATTTTATAATTGAAAATTTGATTAGGGGTGGACATTAGGTCAGTTTGGTTAATTCGATTTTTAAATTTTGGAATTTAATTAAAACCGAGAGATTTTTGGTTCGGTTCCAATTGAATAAGTAATCATTTGAGTAAAATTTTTTCATATATTTTCAGTTATGATTGATTATTTTGATTAGTTTGATTCAGAATATATATCGACACGACCCTCATAAGTACGAGGCTAAAAAATCAAGTTATATATATTTACATGACCCTCATAAGTAATGTTTCAAAATCAAGTTATATATATCTACATGACCCTCATAAGTACGAGGCTAAACATATCATCGGTCTATTGCATTAGTTTGATTCAGAATTATTGATATTGAAAACATATAAAACTATATAAACAGAAAAAGTATAAACTAATTCTGTCCAAAAATAATACATATATATACGTAATTTGCGGTTTGTGGTTCTCGACGCACTTACTCCACTATACATATGCATCTCTTAGTTCAAAGTTAAGCTAGCATAATTAGCCTTTAGTTAATTAAAATTACATAAGCTTTTGAATATTTCAAATGATCGTCTATATATTGGTTCTTTAGTTTAAATGAAACGCAAGTGTCCGATTATATAAAATTTTAGAAAATTATCATTGATTTCTTTAACATAAAAGGTGTCGTTATAAAATTTTTATGAAGTTAGCACAAACCAAGATCTAAAGTGTAACACTCTCATCTGTCTTTCTGGTGTGTTCATAAATTTTTGTCCGGATCTGCTGGTTATCATGTCTAATAGTCGGGAGCATTATCTCTCCAAATCACTATACGATCTTTCACGTATTTTTTTCTTCACTTGCAAGATTTTGGATACTCACTTCTCTCGAAAATTATTCGTCCTAGTAGTACTCGGATACAAGCACATTTAACTGCGGAATTTTTTCATGATAAATGTTCGAAAAAATAAATGCATTTTAATGATATAGAAAACTAAATCAGTCTTTTTAAACTCTCCTAATACACTATTATATCTTCATAATTCGAGATTTTACGTAAAGAATACAACGAAAACTTTCATATGTATGAAGCTATGGTCCCAATATTGTGTGTCAACAATTGGTGGATGATATCTTGCCGAACCTAGCAACCTCGTCTTGAATCCGACCGTCCTCAAGAGTCATTGAAAATAAACCAAACAAAGTAACATCTCCTAATTACCTATTAATACAAATTTTAAACATTTTAATTTTGTTTCCTTTAATAATAATTAACCATATACATTAATAAAGTACGTCAAATAATTTTAAATTAAACCCTACGAACTCTCCATTATTTTTCTCCGGAACTTGAAATGTAGTCGCTCTAGCTACAATCTCCATAATGTGAACAAATTCAAATGAGAATTGACTTACAATCATCATCATCGAGCTCATAACTACAAGCTATAGTCAACTATGAACTCCCCTCTAATATCACGACACGTTCAAAAATTACGTATGACACTTATTAAGAACGTATGGTCCCATACAAAATGCTTTCTCCATAATAATAACTACAGAAAATAATTATGCAATAATTTGTAAAAATTCATAAAATACATTACATTATTATATACTTATATCAAACTAAATCTGAAAAAAATATATATAATACAATTGAATAATTACACCGCCCATAATGTATCGAGTAAATTCGAATTGAAAGGTTTCATAATTCTTTTAGAGATTTATTATCGTCGACATGTGTCAACGTTCACGATCATGACAGGTGGCAGAACCTAATTAGAAAGTAGGGTCCACAGAATAGCAATACGATAAAATATTACTTTTGAAGTGGGACCCACGACATACCTAACTCCTTTAGTTGAGTGTTTTGTTCTGTCGTTTTGTGTTACAAACATGTCTTGTCCAAGATCTTCGCTTTCTAAATCGAGAGAAACTAGCTTTGGTGGCTTGATCTGTGCCGTACACGTGTACATAGTCCCATGTCAATAGGTTACGTGGCAATCGAAGAGAATGTTAATTGCATCGATATGCGAAATGAGTCGTGAGTTTATAACACCTCACGGTGGAGTAACTCTAAATCCGAAAAGATTTTGAAGATTTGATTCACTGTCGATACAAACGACCACACAATTTTTTCATTTTTTTTTCCGTTTACACGATTTTGAAAATCATTTATCGAAAATTCATTCGTTTTAGTATTACTCTATAGTTAAACGTGTTTGTGATAGGATAATACTAAAATGAATGAATTTAGGATAAGTGATTTCTAAAATCGTGTAAACGGGAAAAGAAAAACAAAAACGTTGTGTGATCGTTTGTATCGACGGTAGTACAAATACTTTTAGCCATATAATATTTTGAGAACAAATAACCAAAAAACTAAGTGTATTTTGGTGATGCAAAATTGCAAATAATCAAATCAATCGCTTCTAATTCTCATCACACATTATTGACTATATAAACCAATGTCTAACAAAAATCATTCGAAATGTTCATGATCAAAAGAATGTTTTTATTATCATTGATTTTTATTTCTTTTGCACAAGGTGTAGTATATACTAGCTTTGGTGATTATATATATATATATATATATATATATATA
>OVAN01017333.1:0-10063 GCA_900406275.1 Anastatica hierochuntica
GTATAGTTAAGGATGTTTTGTATAGCTCGGAGAGCTTTGTTACAAGTTTTTTCTTGTGTGTCGCGTAGACTGCTTTCCGAGCGCCAGTCAGCGCAGAGACTGTGTTATGGGCGCCAGTCGGCGTGAAAACTGCGTCTTGGGCGCCAGACAGCGCGAAGACTGCGTTCTCGACGCCAGTCGGTGGGGAGACTGCGTTCTCGGAGCCAGTTGGCGCGAAGACTGCGTTCTGGGCGCCATTGGGCGCGAAGACTGCGTCCTCGACGCCAATCAGCGCGAAGACTGCGTTCTGGGCGCCATTCAGCGGGAAGGCGGCTTTCTCGGCGCCAATCGGCGCGAAGACTGTGTTCTGGGCTCCATTTGGCGCGAAGACTGTGTTTTGGGCGCAATTCGGTGCGAAGACAGCATTCTCGGAGCCAGTCGGCGCGAAGACTGCGTTCTGGACGCCAGTAGGCGCAGAGACTGCGTTCTAGGCGCCAGTTAGACTCGCAGGCTGCGTTCTCTGCGCCAGTCAGTGCGGAGACTGCGTTCTCGGCGCCAGTTCGACGCGCAGACTGCATTCTCGGCGCCAGTTCGACGCGCAGAATTCATTCTGGGCTATACGATGTTACTTGGGCGTTTCAAGCGAATCGTGGATTGCTAGGGTTGCCACGAAATTATTCGCGATACGAATCATTTTGAGATAAAAGAGTATTGCAAGATTTCCTGTAGATTGTATTGCGTGTTGTTATTATCGAAATAATTCGTTTCCTTGTTATCGAAAAAGTTTTAGAAATATCGAGTACAAGGCGGATATTCTAAAATGTGGGAGTATACGAGTATATGTACACCCACTCCCCCCTTTTTAAAGGAAGGGGACAGCTGAACTCCTCTTGCGAGGAGATGCCTACGTACCTCTTTCGAGGATCAACCTATCTCTTAGTAAAGTTTGTCGCTGAGATTGACTACTCGTTTGGCAGAATTGCGTCCGCCGTTTCAGTCTCGAGGACTATGGCTAGGTCGACGGTTTCCTTTGATGCTGCGAGTGTTAAGTTTTCGGGAGCGTTAGGCTCGGAAGAGTACTCGTCCCTTTCTTCCGAAGTCGTTGCCTGTGTTGACGATTCTGGGCCGTCTTTTGCGGAAGCGTTTCCAGTTGTTGGTTGTGTTAGCTTTGCGCGTTTTGGTTCGACGACCGGTGTTGCCGCGATTTTTCTCAGCTTGTGTTCGGCCAAGAAGCAGAGTTGCGCCTGTTTTTGGCATCCCCAGATCACGTCAATTCCGTGGGGCGTTGGTAACTTGATTCTCAGGTGATAGGCTGACGGGACTGCCTTCATGGTGTTTATCCATGGTGTTCCCATGATGATGTTGTAGATTGCAGGGTGATCGACGACAGCGAAGTCGACGATTTTCGTGACTTCCTTTGCGACCACCGGAAGCTTAATTGACCCGATAGTCATTGAGGTTGCGCCAGAAAAACCTGTGAGTGGTTTCGGTACTGGCCTAACCTCAGATTGAGGAATATGCATCCTGCCGAGGGTGTCGCGAAAGATGATGTCTATGGTGCTTCCCGTATCGATCAGGATTCTCGCGACCTCGAGGTCTCTGATAACGAGGTCGATTACGAGCGGATCGTTGTGCGATTTGTCGAGTCTGACAGTCTCGTACTCCCCGAAGGTGATCACGCTGTTTTCGGCATCACCGAGAGGCGTGGACCAGTTTGCGCTTGTCTCAGCCTTGCGGTGATAGTCCTTTATTGACNCGAAAGAATTAGGTTCCACCCATGATCATGTTCACCCTGCGGCGATTCGAGTCGTTGCCTTTTTCATCAGGTTTCCTGCCGCGTTTAGTGTCAGCCTGGGCGACGTCGCGCGGGAGCGCTTTGGTTGTTTCGGCTTGGCGGTCAGCGTTGCTAATCAGGTCTCTAATGTTGGTCACGTCCGAGAGCTCCCCTGCGAGCAGTTTTGCCGCAAGTCTTGCTCCGAGGACTTTGCAGTTCGTAGTGGAGTGACATTTTGTCTGATGAAATTCGCAGAAGGCCTTCTCATCGTAAGTTGCGTTCCGCATCCAGGTGTTTTCCGAAGTCCTCCCTTGTTCAGACTGGGAGCTAACGGCATAGTTGTGTGCACCTCGGAGGTCTTCTCCCTCATGGTGGACATACTTGTCGTTTCGGGGAGATTTCTTCTACGATTTTTGCTCTAGGACAAAGTCTTTCGAGGACGCCTTCAACGGCGTAGGCTTCTGTGATAGGACCTTCATCTCTTCTTCTATGATTATGAAGTTCGTTGCTTTGTGAAGCGCGTCCTGGATTGTTCGTGGTTTCTCGAGAGAAATCCACTTCCTGAATTTCGACTTGTACCAGATCGTCTTGCGGAGGGCGTCTACTACTACCCTGTCGCTGATCACGCTGACTCTCGACATCACCAGTTTGAACCTTGTCATGAAATCTCGAAGAGATTCTTCCTCGCATTGGGACAAGCTCCATAGGTCGACGTTAGAAGTTTCTCGATCCATGAACATGGAGTACTGCTTGAGCAACTCCGAAGAGAGCTGGCGAAAACTTCCGATGGAGTTTCGCCTCAGACGGAAGAACCACTCGAGGGTGGCTCCCTGGAGATGCTCGACGAAAAGGTGGCAGAAGCCAGCGTCTTTTTCGCCCTCCCTGAGTTTTGATCTCGCCAGCGCGATCTGGAAAGTCTGAAGGTAAACTTTCGGGTCGGTGTCCCGTCATAGGTTGGGATTTTCACCTTTCCGGGATCTGAGATCTTCGCGTTTGTGATGCGAGCACTAAAAGGAGTCTTCCAAGCCTCGTCGAGGAGTCGATCGATCTCTGGTACAACGCTGGTCGCGTGATGGATCTGCGACTCTACGGCTTTCACCTCTGCCGCAGTTTTTGCGATGTAATCGCGAAGATCGTCAAGATCGCAGGTAGTTTTGCGAGAAGACCTGCGCGTTCTGTTAGCGACTCTGGCTTGCTCTTCAGCCTGCTCTTGCTGTTCGACCCAGAGGAGGTTTTCTTCTTCCTCTGTCATGGGTTCATTAAGCTCATAATTGCGGCGAGCTTTTCGACCCTTCATTCTTCTCGGGTGAACGTCAGCGTCCTTGTCCATAGGATCGGAGTGGTCGCTGAAGTCTAGGTCAATTCGCTCGGCCTCATGTTCCTCCGTTTCTTTTTCAAGAGCTGGGAGGTCGTTCGCCCCAGTCCGGGTTGCGACAGGTGTGATTTCATCGCGATTCTGTTCCGATGGTTTCTCCTGCGCGTTCTGGACCGCTCCAAATGGAGTCGCGAAGTTGAGTCTTCTTCCGCGGAGTCTGGTCGCTCCACGCGGAAGGATGTTTTTGGTTCTCGCAGTTAAGGCCTCGACCTGTTTTGCGAGAGAGTTGGTGAGTTGGTCACGTTCTGCCGACTTCTTTTCAAGAGTCGAGAACATGTTTTTGATCTTACGCTACGAATTTCAGGATTAACTTAAGCTAAAACATAAAATAAAAGGGTTATTTAGTGAGTTTAAAAGTAAAAGACAATAACTTAAAATAATTAAAATGTTGTAAATCAATGGGAAAATCGTTAGGCACATAGGACATTCGCAGAGAATCATGCATCATAGAGAAAACCGAATTGTTTAGGGATTAGAATTAAGCAACGTCTAGAACTCGAAAACACTAATTTAGATCATCTCCACTTTTGAGGTTCGGGATTCTATGCTAAATAACAAAGGGCCTAGACTTTCGTATGGCCTTAAATTAAACTAGCATGCATTAAATAGACGCAGATTTCGATAAGTTCACTGAGCCGATCTACTTTCGAAGCCTCCTCGAACTCAACTTATCAAAGATTTAGTTCAGTTAATTTAAAAAGCTTTTGGAATGAAATCTACCTATAGATAGACTACTAGATGCACAAATAGAGTAATCATGCATAAATATCAACCAAGACAAAGATTATATGAACCCCTAATCAAATACTAGCATCTCATGATAACATGATCTCTTTGAGAAGTCTACAAACCTAACTAATAAACTACTCAGACATGGAGGACTAAAAATAGCAAGCAATCAATAAGAAAAACAACATTAAATAGATCAAGAGAAAAGAAGTTTTCTCTATGAAAAAGTATGGAATGGATCTCTCCAAAGAACACATCAAAACTTGAAGAACAAAGAAAAAAAATCTCTCAAAGCATTTGACAATTTGTAACTTTCTGTAAAAATTTGTGGCTCTCTCTTTCTGAAGGCTAAAAACAACTTATTTGTAATACTAGGGTTCACTAGGTCGTCCTTAGTATGTCAGTTCTTGCGGAATCAAAATCGGTTAAGCGAACGAAAAGTTATGAGGAATAATTTGTCTATGACCATGAAATGCCTCTGTGATCGGAGCGTGCCAAAAATGATCACTAGGCTTGTGGTGTGAATTCCATCATCCGGTCACAGCTTCAATCTTGCTCCACTTGCTTCATTTTCGAGACAGACAGATGTATTTTTGCTTAAATGGCTATAACTCCTCGGTCAAAGGTCCAAATGACTTTAAACCACTTGAATTTGAAAGCTAACTCAAAATTCCAACTTCTGACCAAATTCCAGCTCAATCCAACGAAAGGAAGACCTTCTTTTATGACAATCTTTCTGATGTTGAGAATCTGTCCAGATTGGTAAAATGCAAAATTCAAGTGTTTGAGCGTCCGTCTTATTGATCCGTCAATGAAACCATCTTGGTATGAGATCCAATTATCACATTTCTCCATCCTTTTTGATGGTTTAACCTGATTAGTCCATAAAATTACAAAATAAGAGAAAACTACCTCTAGAGGTCGAAAAAGCATTAAAAACCTTGAAATAAATCAGTAAAAATCCAACTAAATCGGTAAAATAATAGGGTTATCAATGCTCTTCTTCCTTATCTTTTTTTTTGTCCAAAATCTCTCTCTTTTTATATATAAGGAAATCTTCGGGTCATATGTATGTTCACCATTAGCAAAGGAGTCTCTTTTGAGTTCACAACAAGACAAGTTGTCCTTCTTGGCCAGATCATTAGTGAATTATAGAGCTCCTCCTAGTGGTCCCAAAAGAAACTAACTCAACTCAAGCATAACATATCTTAACTTGAGTTTACCGTCGGTTAACTTTTAATTCTTGCTAAGACTTGTTCATCATGTTCTTATCTTCAAAAATATCCACCAAAGAACATGATGATCAAACCAAATAACCTGCACATACTTGAGAGACAGAAAGATTCTGAGTTCCGTTCTTCTAGTTTCTTAGATTCAAGTCTTCATTCCTGAGTATACTTACTTAGCCATAATCTGTTAGATTTATTTAATCTATAAACCTTAAACCATATCAGTTCCTGATTAGTAGATCGAGAGCGGAAGCATACTTGATGAATCCATGCTTAGGAATCTGAATGAATTAGGGAATGAATCTTCCAAAGCAAACCCTGAATGACTTTAGGTATCTGGTGATGGGGATGCAGGAAGTTTATGTATTTTTTGTTAGGGTTGTTTTGGGGACCATAACCCTCTATTTATAGAGAATAAATTTCTAGTTCGGCCCCTCATCATACTAGAAATTGCTAAAGGTATCTACATATTAATATTTCATAATACTTATACTCATCACTTTCCTTTCTCACAGAGTGACCACTACAAAATAGGTTATTTAATTAATGGCCTTAACACATTTAATCCTTACCATATTTGACCCCACCTAATGATTCATACAATCTCCCACTGGGTCATATATGTGCCTGCGAATGTGATAGACTTTATGAGTTCAAATATGTCATTAATTATGAGAGCATAAAAAATCTCGTCCATTGACTGTAACAACATAGGATCATGGCGGCTTTTGTTATATTACTCATAACTAAACCTTCCATGGTCACTGAAATCAATACAGCCAAATGACATAGATCAATTATGAAAAATGTAACATGAAAATCACATGAAAGGTGGTCAGTACATGTCGATTTTCAATTGGTCCTACTTTAGTGAGATCCTTTAATTTTCTTGTACAAAGTGTAAACCGAAACTTTATTAAAACTTTATTTCTGATCAGAAAAATGTGCATAATACAACCAAAACATATATAGAACAAAACCAGATGACAAACTCCCACTAAATTGAATAATCCTCAAACACTGAAATGCCCATTCGAGCATTATGCTCGTGAAACACCTTAGGCACTACACCTTTTGTAAGAGGATCTACTAACATAGAGTTTGTCCCCAAGAGTTCTACGGAAATCTCTCCACTTTGTACCCTTTCATTTATGACTCGGTATTTAATATCTACATGTTTAGATTTTACCGAAATCCTATTGTTGTTGGAATACAAAACAACTGCCTTATTGTCATAGTATAACTTTAATGGTCTTTAAATTCCTTCCAGAATTCGCAGCCCTGTGACAAAGTTTTTCAGCCAAATTCCCTGATTAGATGCCTCATAAACTGCTATCAATTCTGCTACCATATTGGAGGAAGCTACGAGTGACTGTTTTGCACTACGCCAGGAAATAGCTCCACCAGCCAACAAAAAGACATATCCCAATGTAGATTTTCTACTATCTTGGCATCCAGCAAAATCAGAATCAGAATACCTAATGATCTCCAAATTAATTGATCTCTTATATGTGAGAATATAGTCTT
The DNA here is from genome assembly GCA_900406275.1 of Anastatica hierochuntica. NCBI lineage: Eukaryota > Viridiplantae > Streptophyta > Magnoliopsida > Brassicales > Brassicaceae > Anastatica > Anastatica hierochuntica. The sequence continues at coordinate 6,614 of OVAN01017333.1, forward strand.
TTATTCTTTACAAGTACCTCAGGACCCTTTTAGCTGCTTTCCAATGGTCCATGCCTAGATTCCTTAAGTATTTGCCCAAAACTCCAACTATGTACGCAATATCCGGACGCGTACAAACTTGAGCATACATTAGACTCTCAACTACCGAAGCATAAGGGATCTTCTGCATCTCCTGAATTTCCAGATTTTCTTTAGGGCACTGACTGAGACAAAATTTGTCTCCCTTAGCTACTGGGGTATCACCTGGTTTGCAATTCTGCATGCCAAATCTCTTAAGTACTTTATTGATATACTCTTTTGTGATAATCCAAAAGTTCGTCGAGAACGGTCTCGATGAATCTTGATCCCTAAGACAAAAGATGCTTCACTAAGACAAAATTTTCCTTAAGAAATCTCTTGGTTTCAACAAGCATGCTCATATCGTTAGCGGCCAATAATATGTCATCGACATATAAAACTAGGAAAATACACTTACTCCCACTGAACTTTTGATACACACAATCCTAAACCAAATTCACCTCAAAGCCAAAGGAGATGATAACCTTATGAAATTTGTGGTACCATTGACGAGAGTTTGTTTGAGCCCATAGCTAGATTTCTTTAATTTGCAAATCATATTCTTTGCATCACCTACGACAAAGTTTTCTGGTTGTTCCATATAAATTGTTTCATCAATGTCTCCATTGAGAAACACTGTTTTGACATCCATCTGATGAAGCTCCAAATCATATTGTGCAACAAGGGCCATGATTGTCCTAAAAGAATCCTTCGATGAAACTGGAGAGAAGGTTTCTCTGCAGTTTATCCCCTCTTTCTGAGTATAGCCTTTAGCTACTAGACGAGCCTTATATCTTTCTACATTACCATTTGAATCCCTCCTGGTCTTAAATATCCATTTGCAACCAATAGGTTTCTTTCCTTCTGGCAACTGAACGATGTCCCAAACCTGATTGTCTAGCATCGACTGATACTCCTCANGTACTCCTCATTTGCTGCTTTAGTCCACTTATATGAGATGGAACTACTAATAGTTCTTGAGTCCAGTTTCTTTTCATATGGCTTATAAGTCCCAGCCTCAGCTGGACATCCCCATATTTGAAGGTGCTTTAAACTAGGTTTTCTGTCAGTCTAAAGCTCATAAGGGGTCTTAGCAATCGCTTTAATTGGTACCCTATTAAGAATGAAAGCTGCGGTCTTAAGTGCCTCTCCCTAGAGTGATTCAGGTAAGGTAGAATGACTAATCATACTCCTCACCATGTCCTTAAGAGTGCGGTTCCTTCTCTCAGAAACACCATTTATACTGGGAGATCCAGGCATAGTGTATTGAGGCATAATTCACATTCCTCTAGGTATCTGGCAAATGGTCCTAGACGTTGTTCACCTGAACCATCATATCTACCGTAGTATTCACCACCACGATCAAATCTGACAGACTTTATCCTTCGGTCAAGTTGGTTCTCAACCTCAGCCTTAAACTTCTTGAACACATCTAGAGACTCCGATTTTTCATGAATAAGAAATAAGTATACATATCTAGAGTAATCGTCAATGAATGATATGAAGTATTGTTGACCATTCCAAGATGGAGTAGGAAGCAACCCACAAATATTCGTATATATCAACTCAAAGACTTTTGTAGCTCTATACGCACTTAATTTCTTATGTTTGGTCTGATTTCCTTTAATGCAATCTACCCAGACATCACAATCAGTGAAGTCAACAGAACTCAATATACCATCTGACACAAGTCGCTCAACTCAATTTCTAGAGATGTGACATAGGCATTTGTGCCACAGAGTTCCGGAATTGGCATTTTCAAACTTACGTTTAGTGCCCCTTGATTCAACACTTAAACTTTCCTTATTAGAGTTTAAAGTGTCAAGCATATAAAGATTGTGATCATCCAAAACTTTACTGGTTCCAATAAGAACAGAATTTAAAGACAAAGCAAATTTTCCATTCCCAATTTGATAAGAATAACCGGATATGTCTAAATAACCACTGGAAACCAAATTTCATCTTAAATACGGTACAACCAAAGTGTCTTTCATATCCAGAAAATAACCAGTAGTAAAAAACAATTTAAAATGCGCGATTGCCTCCACATGCAACAGAATCCCATTAGCCACATGAATGCGTCTCTTAGCATAGGTTGGGTTTCGGTAGCTCAGGCAACCCTGAAGTGAAACATTCATGTTAGTAGTAGCAGCATAATCTAACCACCAAGTGTTTCTAGGCACTTCAACTAAGTTTATTTCTGAACAGAACAAAGTAAGGAGCATATCTTTCTTAGCACGCCAATCGTGGTACTTTTAGCAGTCCTTATTCATGTGTCCACCCTTCCTGCAAAAGAAATAGGTATTCTCATCCTTATCCTGTCTCTTTTGGGTGGAACCCTTAACAACATAATTCTTAACAGGCTCGAGTTTCCTTCTTTTTCCCAGACCCTTAGAGGTGTAAGCCAAATGAGCACTTTCAGTCCTTTCTTACTTCATTCTATCTTCCTTTTGTACACAATATGCAATGAGCTCATTAAGAGACCACTACTCCTTTTGTGTGTTATAACTAGATTTTAATTGATTAAACTGAGGAGGAAGAGAGTTCAAGATAAAGAAGATGAGCACTTCCGCCGGAAGCTCAGTCTTAAGTTTCTTGAGCTATAAAAGAATGTTGGAAATTTCCAAAATGTTCTCCCTTTTTTTTCCTTTGCCGTGATACCTCATTTGTACTACAGTGATGCAAAAGCATGCTTATTTCCACCTTATTACTTCTTGCGAAGCGCAAATCCATCTCGGCAAGGAACTGTTTGAGATCATTGATCTCTTCACCACCTCTGAAGGTTTCTGAAATGGTGTCCTTAATGATCACAAGACCAATGCGATTGGAATGCTTCCACTTCTCATAGACAGACTTATACACAGCAGTGCTGGTATCCATAGGAGAAGCAGGTTGTTCCACCCTCAGTGCAAGATCAAGATCCATACACACAAGAACAATCTTAACTTTACTTTTCCACTCTATAAAGTTAGAACTTGTAAGTTTTGGAATTGATCCTAAGTTGGCATATAGAGTAGCAACGTTTGCTGGAAAAAGAGAACAAAACCTAATTAATGACTCACTAACTCTAAAAATCAATAATAAATATTAAACAATTGTACATATTCCATCCAAGATACCAAGTGTACATTAATATCAAGTCTTTAAACAGTAATATCAACTACTAGTTGTACTCTTGTTGTAACGATAAAACACTGACAATAATGCATGATAAATAATAAATCTTCCTCTGGACCGATTTATTGTGGAAACCGAAATTCTCACTGTCAATGTTATGTGGTTCACGGACTCTGTTAACCAAAGATCAACGGATAATAAGACAGAAATCGNGGATAATAAGACAGAAATCGTGAGTAAGTTAAATAACAAAATACGAAATACGAAATAGATTGC
>OVAN01017337.1:0-10060 GCA_900406275.1 Anastatica hierochuntica
TTAATGCTAGATCTAAGATAAAAACTTGATCTTGATATGTATGCATTTCACACCCTAGAGGTGTTCGATGAAATTTCTAGGAGAACCTAAAGTATGCCAAACTTAGCTTAGCCAACGATAGTTGATAGCTAGGGAGTTTGGTGACAAAGTGGAATGATTCTTAATGATTGCTTGCTAAATGATCACAACAAAGCGAGAGCGTGAGTGAAATATGTTAGCTTGCAAATGTGACTTTTAGACATGAGAGTGGTATTAGTTCAAGCATTGATTCCATTGTCATGAGGTTGAATTCTTGGACTTTTTCTTAATGATTCCTAACTGATTTATCATTTGTAATAAAGCGAGAGCGTGAGTGAATGTAATCAATATGGAAATGGCCTATTGTCATGAGAGTGGATTAGGCTAGTGATGATTCCATAGTTGTGAGACTTGTTCTTTTGCTTGACTCCTTCATTGTTAGTTAGCTACTTGATTACCTCTTCTCAATTGCCTATCCATGTTCCACTTCTCCATCGTTTTAAGTGTAGTTTAGTGTGTTTAGGTTGTATTGCTTGTTCTTTATTATCTTTCTGCCGCAACTTTTCTCTCTTTTTCATTTCTTAGCTTAGGAAATATTGCGTATTCCTAGTGTTTGAGTCTCTAGTTCTCGTGGGTTCGACCCTTAAATAGTACAATCGACATAGCCGTATACTAGCGGTTAGTGGGAATTATTAGTGATCAAGGTTTATAAATTTAAAACTTGAAATTGAGTTAATCACTAGCGAGATCTAGCCCTCATCATGTTTTTGGTGCCGTTGTCGGGGAATTAAGTAGACTCTCATTAGGATTTCAATATTTCCTTAGACTAAGCTTTTTTTTTATGTTTTGTTTATTTTTGTTTGGATACTAACTTTCTTCCAAGTGTTTGTTCTTTTTGCAAGGTCAATCACAAAGAAGAAAGGAGATGTCTTCCTACATGGATTCAAAGTTGAAGCTCATGTTGGAAGAACAAGAAAGAGAGGTAGCGTCAAACCCCCTGGCTACCATAGAGCTTATAAGCCATCCACCACAAGGGAACGTCAACCACATGGGTATTATGCTCCAAGGAATTCACATGATTATGGTGAAAGGTACCATCCTAGAAATGAATCTTACAATATTCAAGAACCTCATTCTCCCAAAGCTTCGAAGATAGAAGAGAGCTAGAACATGCTTAAGGCTTTGGTGCAATCACAAAAGGATTTCAAGAATGAGATACATGAAAGATTTGATAGCATGAACGCCATTAATCATCAACCATTTGGGGAATATGCTCAAAGAAGTCAATATGAAAAGGGTGAGAGATCCAATTCTTGGAAAGTGGAATGGGGAAATCAAGAGAGTCATTCTTCCCAAATCTCAAAGGAAGATGAGAACCACAACTTGCTTAAGGAGTTGTTGGAAGGACAAGAAGGGGGAAGGATTTAGATAGAAAGACACTTCGATTCCATTTGTACCAAGATAGAAGATATGGCCAAAAACTTTGGCTCTCAAATGGAAGATAAAATGAAACATGTGGAGGAAACCAACACAAGGATACAAAGGGTTGAAGAGAAAGAAGAAAGGAGTCTCCGTATTGACAAAACTGAAGAATTTGAAGAAAATAAAATTGTTATTGAAGAGAGTTTTAAAGAAGGAGATCAAATCAAGGATAAATTCCTAATTGAGACCGAAGAAGCTATTATGGAGTTTGAATCACAACTTGGATGCAAGATTGATGAAGATTTGTTTGTGAAATATGACGAAGAGGCTACAACCATGGGCATCTTCGACAATAATTTGAGACGATTTCCATGCTCTTTTTAATAGGATGGGACTCTGAGGCTTGCTGGAGCTTCGACAACATGTCTAACCCGAGCTGTGTCGGGAGTTTCTGGCCTCTGCACGTTGTGTCTATCCATATTTTGACAACCCGGTGGCTGACCAAGGCACATTCTCTTTCATTGTGCAGGGTCAGTTTTATTCTCTCTCTCTCATGGACGTGGCTATAGTTTTTGGTTTTTCACAGGGTCGCGGTACTAGGGTACCAACTTTTCTGAGGTCCAGTGAGTTCAGAGTCTTTATTGCTACCGGGTAATTTTTCACTCAGAGCACGAAGCAGTCGCATATCCACAATATTGTCCTTCTCCTCGCGGCCAAGGTTCTTTGCTCGATCCTTTATGCCAAGTCTATTCAGGCTGCTCTAACCAATGATGAGTTGGGACTTGGTGTTGGACATACATGGGACTTGGCACCTCAAATACGTTATGTGGCGGCAACGGATGTGAACATGGTTGTTGTTGTTACTGACAAATTCACCTTCTTCAAGGTGGTGGCTTCTGAGAAGAAGTCTTTTACTGCGGGTGCTCTTATTACCCAACTTCTTCGGTTTTTCAGATTTGACTTCATTGGTCACCAACGAGTGGAGTTCAAGCTCCCCAAGCAGACAATGATATTTCAGGACCATAGAGAGGAGTATGCTTTCCTCGGTGGGAAGCATCTTGTTGACTGCGCCATTCTACCTTCCCCCTGGAAGCATTCTAATGACAGCTCGAGACTATTCATCTATCACTTCTAGGACCGCAACAAAATTCCTCTCTATATCGAGCTTCCATGCCCGGACTTGGCCTCTCTAACTGATTCATCAGGAGTTGAGTTTCTACATCCTCCGGAGCGTCTTTGTTCCCGTCCCCCTTCTTTCAAAAAGGGTTCTTCAGGTCTTGCTGGGGATCGTGTTGTTGATAATGCTGACTATGAGGCTCATATGCCTCCACCTGCTGCACCTAGAGATCCTAAGATCGCGGAGCTATTTCTGGAGGATTTTCGTGCCTACGAGCTTAACCCGCCACCGTGTCCTTCTGCTACTACTGCTAAGTTCAGAGCATGGACCGTTCAAAGTCGTCAGAGGACGAGCTCTCTCATGATGCGTTTCGCCTGAGGGCTCTCCTAGATAAGGAGGTTACTCTCTTGTTCTCCTAGCAGGTCTGTTCGTGAGGATGTTATTAGGCGTAGAGCGCCACCTGTTCCTGTAGCTGTTGTAGATGATGATGACGAGGAGAGTGAGGATTCTAATGAGGAGGAGACTCAAGAGACTCGCGCGGCTCTTGCGTGAGAGGAGGCTAGACAAATCGAGCAACGCTCCAAGAGGAGAGAAGACTATGCCTCCGGGAATGCAGGCAGGCGCCTCAAAGCCACATCCAGACAGAGGTCTGGCACTTCTAGAGCAGCTCAGTAGTTCACTTTCCCTTTTCTTTTCTTTTCTGTTTTATATTTCTTTTTATTTGGACTATTATTTCTCTTTTTATTTGCTACTTATCCTTTTCTTGGATTTGTTTCACATTGACACGATGTGAGATAAGTCTGGGGAGGTTACTTATGCTTTTCTTATTGTTTTGGTGTTGTTTGAGTCATTTTGATTTTTTTTCTTGAGTCGGTTATGGATTGTTTATTCTTTATGATGATTTCAGACTATTATCTCTGCACATTGCACTTTATTTATATTCTAATTGACCATTTCATTTGGACTTTTATCGCAGGCAAACTAAAATAACTCATGACCAAACTCCCCACCAGAAATCTCTGGAACTCAGACTTTTGTCTGAAGTGTTATTAACTCTATTTTATTTGGCCAACTAATGAACTTAATTGCTTTGATCCAGGAATTTGAAATCAGAAATCAAACCTACCATTCAGGATTACATCCTCATTTTTCTATCATTCAGTCGAGAATGAGTATATTGATATCAATATACTTTTTAGATGGGTCTACTTTGTTCTTTGATACATGTACTTTGTAGATGAGTCTGGTCACTCAGGATTACCGAAAAGAATGGTAGAAAAATGGGGAAGTAATCCTGAATGATGGGTTTGATTCCTGATTTTAAGTTTCTAGATCAAAGCAATTAAGTTCTTTAGTAGGCCAAATAAATTAGAGTTAATAACATTTCAGACAAAAGTCTGAGTTCCAGAGATTTCTGATTGGGAGTTTGGTCATGAGTTATTCCGGTTTGCATGCGCTAAAAGCTCAAATGAAATGGTCAATGAGAATATAAATAAAGTGCAATTCGCAGAGGTAATAGTCTGAAATCATCATGAAGCATACAAAACCCATACACTGACTCGATAAAAACATCAAAATGACTCAAACATCACACCATAAGAAAAGAAAAGCATAAGTAACCTCCCCCAGACATATCTCACACCGTCTCGGTGTGAAAGAAATCCAGGAAAGGGGTAAGTAGCAAATAACAAGGAAAATCCAAATGAAAAGAACAATAAAACATAAATTAAAAGAAAAAGGAAAGAGCAAAGTTACCTGAGGACGCGTGATATAGCCGAGTAATTGGGACAAGGATCGTCCGATCACGGACAAGCATCTATCGATTCCTGTCCCTCTGTCTAGGGACCTGTTTCCTGCAATACTATAACTACAACACGAAAAACGTCAAAAGCACCAAAAAGCCAAAACACAAAACAAAAGACACTACGAAACTAGCTAAAATGAAAAAGAAAACTACCTACTGGTTGCCTCCCACTCAGCGCGTTTAAATTCTTGAGCTTGACTATAGTGCATATTGATCAGTCTGGAAGGGTCTTTGAACTTGCTCCAAAGCAAGCTCCGAAGCAAGCTCCACTAGCGAAAATCTTCAGCTCAAGGATGCTGCTCATCACTTTCTTCATAGCAGTTGTTCCCTTCTCTTTAAACTTTGGTGTAAGGATGGCCCTGACCATGGAGAAAGGTTTGAATTTACCTTTACGCTTCACTTTGTACACAATCGCACTTCCACCGCATCCTAGAGAGATCAAGGTCAATTCAGAACTCTCCTCAGTATTGTGCTCTTTTTGCTTCACTTTCTTTTTGTCTTGAGTTTTCTCACTGTAGAATGAACATCTCCATCCAGGATTTCTTTGATGTCGTTCTTTTCAGCAATCTCTAATGTATCTTTACTCATTAAAACATGCTCCTCGTCAATTCATGATAAGGAAATATGAAAAGAATCCTCGGTGTAAGGTTCCTCCACAGCTTCCTCAACCACATCAGTCAATGTGTCCACCAAAAATGTATGTCCATCAATCGTAGGCTTCTTCGTTGACTTCTCGAGGTTGAAACGCACATCTAGTTTCCTCAACTGCAGATCAATCTGACCATTTTGAACATCAATAATCGCTCTAGCAGTAGATAATAATGGTCTACCTAATATGATAGGATCCTTGGGTTCTTCGTCAAGCTCTAAGACTACGAAATCAGTGTAGACATAGCCTTTCCCAACACTAACATGAATGTTATCGAGAATACCTTTTGGCATTCGAATTAATCTATCAGCAAGTATCAAGGACATCTTCGTGGGCTTAAAGTTTACCATATTCATCCTCTGCAAGACTAACAACGACAGCAAACTAACACCAGAGCCCAAGTAACACAGACATCTCTCTACGGTAAGAGATCCAATCCTGCACGACAACAGAAAAGGACTTGGATCTTCGCGTTTCTTTGGTGTGATATTCTGAAGAGCTGCGCTACACTCCGCAGTAAGAACCGATAAACCTTGTTCTAAGATCATACGATTTGAAAGAATCTCTTTTAATGTACCTCTTAAGAGAAGGTACCATCTTTATTGCTTTTACGAAAGGCAATCGCACATGTAATTCTCCAACAAGCTTCTTCAACTTTTCATACTCGTGTTCCTTGATCTTTTGACGGGGTATAGAAGGATACGGAGGCTTTGGAATGTAAGGCGGTGGTGGTACATACTCATCCTCAACCTCCTGGGCCGTCGATTCATCGCGAAAATCTGCAGAACCCAGGTCAGGACAGGGATCGATCGATCCAGGGACAGGGGGGGGGNATCCAGGGACAAGGATCGATCGATCCCTGTCCTTCTTTTCAAATGCTTTTGAACTGGAATTATACAAGGATCGATCAATCCAAGGGTAAGGATCGATCGATCCTTGTCCTTCGATACAGGGTAAGCCTTTTTCCTCTTTTCCACTTTGCACTGTAATAACATTGCATTATTCCTTCCAATTCTTCTCCGGTTTGGCTGGAATGATACCTGGTGGAGCTTTGTTGCTCGTACAAGTCTGAGCAACTTGTGTTTCAAGCATCTTCATTGGAACACTCATAGCCTCAAACTTCCCATTAAGATCATTGTACATGCTATCAACTTTCTGATTGATGTCCGCAACATACTTGGTCTGATTCTCCAACAGTTGGTGTAACATCTGTTTTCAAATCACTTTCTTCTGAAGATGTAGAAGATTGTCCCTAGTTCTGATTCTGATACCCCAACTGATAGTTGTTCTTGAATCTTCCTGAACAAAATTGCTTATGTTGATGGCCTTGTTTCCGAAACCTCTGCTCCGATCCTTGTTCTAAAACCCGGAGTTGAAGAAACTCTAATTTTGTTGGTATGGCTTGTTCTAGAATTGGTTATGTTGGTTGAAACCTCTATTACCAAAGTTCTCTTGACCTCCAATGTAATTCACATCTGCTTGTCCACCATTCAGCTCCTCAGTCATGAACTCAAGATAAAACTGTCTCATTTTTTGCTCTTGAAGCATAGGTGCATCATTATGCTCCCCGAAAAAGTCCACTCCTTGCTGATCTCTCCTCATTCGCTCATCGAGCTTTGACTGCATATCATTAATTATCTTTGAATCTGATGATACAACTCCTCAACCACAGTCATAACCAGATCTTCGATTGGCATGACTATTCACCATGTTATTCACTGGCATATAAGCTTCTTCTATAGTGTTGGTCATGAAATCACCATTGCTCGTGGTGTCTATAGGATTCTAATATTTTTCCTCAACTGCATTATAGAAAATGATGAGGAGATTCCAATCTGAGAACCCATGATGAGGACAATCATTGAGGTACTCCTTGAATCTTTCGAAGCTGCATAAAACTCTGAGAATTCAATTGGTGAAATCCAGCAATATTATTTCGGAGAGACATGGACCTTGATTTCATGAAGAAATGCCCAAGGAAAGGAGCCTTGATCTTGTCCCATGTTGTCAAAGAATCAGGCTCTAGAGTGTTATACCGTCTCGTAGGTTTGTTATTTAGAGAGAAACTGAATAACCTGCATTTCACAACTTCAGCATGTACTCCGTTGTGCTGGATATATTGCAGATGGTTTGAAATTTATCCAGATGGTGCATTGGGTTCTGTGATGGCAACCCATGAAACTGATTCAGCTGCACCAAGTTAATGAGACCAGTCTTGATCTCAAAGTCTCTTCTGTTTATGGGAGGGAGACGAATCCCAGAACGATTCGCATTGAAAACCTCATGAGTGTCATATTGTGCCAGAGTCATCCTCTGTTGAGGTTGATTTGCTCGTCATTGCATGTTGAGTCACTAGAAAACAAACAATGAAGCTTTAAATTTATTAAAGGTTGTTTCCTTACAATCTCACAATCCGCAAGTGCCCGAATATGTCATTGTAGTACTTTGGGGTCGAACCACAAGGATCAAACTTTAGCTAGATAGATCTAAGCATTAGGAATACACACTCAAGCCTAATCTAAGCAAATAAGAAAGGTTGGGGTTTGTTTTGGTTTTCTTAATAATCTAGAAATGAAAGCAAGACAAGAAAGTAAACAACTTAAATAAAGACAAAAAACTTTAAATAAAGAAAGCAAACATAAACTTAAAAGTGCAAACTTGAAATAAACTATATACTAAGATGATGGACCAAAGGATGTTGTAATGGATCCACTTAGAAAGATGGTGATAGTGGTGTTAGATGAAGCCGTTGAGCACAACTCCATGACCAAAGGCAATACTAGCCTAATCCTCTCTCATGGCAAGAGGCCATTTCTTTATCAATCACATTCGCTCAACTCTCGTTTGTTGCAAATGATAAATCGATTAGGAATCATTAGGATCAAGATCATATAGTCACTAATCAATCTAGCAAACAACTCTCATTGGCTAGATTGAAATAGCAAGTATTTGGTTCTCCTAGACATTTCATCAAACACCTCTCAGGCGAGAAATGTATACAAGTCTAGATCTTAGTTAGCTACTCGAAAATCTAGAATTAAGCACACCAAATCATTTGGAAACCTAATATTAGCTATCCCTAACACCATATCACAACCTAATCTAAGTAGATCTAAACACCCAAGGTTCCATCAAAAGGACTACTCACACAACATAAAGAAAAAGAAAAGAGATGAAGAGAAAGATAAATATTTTCTAGATAAGATAGATGTTTGATACAAGATACAAACTTAGAAAGAGAGACTCTTGATCTAAAATATCAAGAGAGAAAGCATAAAAACTCAATATTGAAGAAGGAGAATAGTTGTAAAAGTCTTGGATACATAAAACTAGGTTAAATGGGTATTTATAGGTGAAAGGAAGCTAGTTTTCTCGTCAATGTGCTCTGCTGTCGACCTAAGGGAGGTTATCATGGACCCCTGTGTCAATGGTGGCTCACCTTTGGCAGCAAGATTATCAACCTAAGCCACCATCGACCCAAGGATGGTTGCTGTCAACCTCAGCGTCGACAGTAGGCTACCTTGATAGCTTGTGGCCCCTTTCTTCTCCATTTGCTAGCCTCCTTTTGATCCCATATTCTTCCATGGCTTCTAGCCTTTAAATCCCCTTGATTCTTCGTCTTTTTAGCCTCTATAATCCATCATCTCAAGCTCTCAAATTGATCTCCAAAGGTTGTACCTACAAATGCAAAGAAAATGATATGCAAATGCAAAATGATTCTAAACTATACTCTAGACTCAAACTTGTGGATTCTAAGACTTATATGCAATGTTTACAACCTAAATGTGGATGAAACTAAACTAAAATGCATCAAAATATGCATGAAAATATGTACACATCAACTCCTCAAGACTTGCCCTTTGATGATCCTCAAGCAAAAACAAAGATCAAATACGGAAGTGAGGTTTGAAAATGATAATCCAAGCAAAAGTATGTCTAGAAATGCCTTCAACCCAATGTCTTAAGGAGTATTATTATAATGCACAAATCATGAATACTCAATGTACTTCGCCATACTTGTCACAAGAACTATCTCTAGGCACCTAAATTACATATCCACATACCATCTTATCCACCTATCCCTTAACATTTAATTAAGCTTATGGCATGCGGTCTTTACTTTTGTGCAAGAAGTCTCAATCCATTCGACTCGGAAATAAAAGGGGATGGATTTTCAAAGAAGTGTTTAAAGGATGTTTCACTCAATTTTTGACAGTGATTTTCTCTCAAAAACAAGTAATGCAAGACATATGGCAAAATCAAGGTAGTAGCTGAACAACTTATGAATACAAAGCTATTGCTTCCACTAGGCTACAAATCCCGATTTCCATTAATTACCTACACTACCCGGATGTGTTTCCCTTCTTAAATCTCTAGAGATCGAAACCCCGCATGCTCTTTTTTAGCAAGATTCTCAAGATATTCCAAAGAGGTCAACAACTCCTTTTCTCGTTCTTTGCTTAGCATTAAGAGACCCTTTTATAATTCTATCAAACCCTTTGTTCTTCTAGCAATCCTCTTTAATATTCTCTTTAGATTGGAGCCACTATCACTAAATCAAAAACCATGATTAATTTTTTCTCCTTTTTCGAAAGTTCACTAGTGACTCTCTTAGCAATTCTTAGTCCTTGTAACTTATGCTAGGAACTTACAAGACTTTGGATCTCTTAGACACTTTTCCTTGAATACTCTTTCCCTTATATTTTCTCAACTATGCTTGCATAACTTCTCAATTAAGAACAATCTTCTCACGCTTTTTACTCTAGACTCACCAAGAACAACTCCCAAACCCATGTATTAATTGAAAGACCCCTTCCTAAAATCTAGTTAACTTTAAAATGAGGCTAACTCTAAGGAAGCACTAGTCTTTGTCGTTCAACTTCAATTTATACGAATTTTTGCCCATGTGTGCATTTTCCAAAAGAGGCCTCACATTCAAACAATAAGGAAGGTCTAANTAAGGTCAAAACATAACTCAAGAGTTTAGTGTTTTACTATCGAAGAGTACTTCAAGACCATAAGCAAGAAAAACTAATTCCAATTAGGTTCA
>OVAN01017338.1:0-10060 GCA_900406275.1 Anastatica hierochuntica
AATTCACAGACGCACGAAATTTGCACAAAATAGAATCTCCGAAATAATTTAGAATTCGCAGATACCCGAATTTTGCTCGGGATCTCTTAAGCGAAAATTTCAGAAACGCACGATTTTTGCACGATCGAAAAATTTTTTAAAAAAAAACAGATTCAGATCTATAAGAACCCTAATATGCAAATCTCTAGTTTGATATATTAAATCGTAGATCTATTATTTTAATGGATTAAACAGATGCTTATAACCNCTACCACATGTTAGCATTATTTACATGAACCCTAAGATCGATAAGCATCTAGATCAATCACATAATAGAATCTCAAGGAGGGTTAGCGGAATACCTCCGTTCATTGTAGTGGAGAAGTCTTCTTGAACGGTTTCCTGAACAGAAGATGAGAACCTGATCTTTAGGTTAGAGATTAGGTTTCTCTCCCCTTGCCTATAAACTTTCTTTAGGTGTTGTGTTTAGAGATTTTGTTAGGATGCCTTTATGATGGGCTAAAGGCATATATTTATAGGCGGAGAGAGGACCTAATTCCTCTTCAGAGTTTCCATAGGATTAATGTCAACCGTCCATCAAAGTAGAGATTTATTAGAAATTAACTCCTTTATTTCCATTTTATTAGTTACCAAATATATCAAGGAAAAGCAATATTCCATTAGAAAAAAGGATAACTATAAGACCACATAACGGGAAAGAAAATATTCCTTACATAGTCATAAAAGAGCACCATGTCTCTCGGTCTTAAGAGTAGCCGAAGGCAAAGACGAATTTCTTCAGACAAGATGGCGTTTGACGAGGACAAAGCTGAAGAGGTTTGTTAATGAGCTTCGGTTCTGGATTCGGGATTACGGAGCTTCACCAAACAGAGGAGGCGGAGTTTAATGACGGCAAGCTTTTCAACGGCGGCAAGCTTCACTATAATTACTGTGGATGCAATCTTTTGCAAGACACGTGTCTGTGATTTAAGGTGGGGAAGAAACATGTGCTCATAGAGATAAGATCAAGAAAACCTGTCGATGTATACATTTACTCACCAAACTTAATTTGCATAATATTTATTTATTTGGGCAAGTAATTATGTAATTTCGAAATATTTGTACCCATCCTTTTAAACTTAATCGATAAAGAGGTATGGTCGGGAAAAAAATGTTAAGACGAAAAAAATAAAAATATATTTTAGCGTCTTCTTGGGATTTGGACTAGATACTATGCAACTTGCCACACATGCAAGACGATATAGAACGAAGTTTTTTCGATAAATTTAGAATAAAGTTTACAATCACTCTTTGTAAATTTCTAATAATAATTTTTTTGTTAAAAGAAAACAAAAAACTACTGAAAGATATGTGGCGGTGAGTTTTGAGATATGGGGATTGAGCTTCACGTTACTATTAAAGATTCTTGGTGCCACGATACGTACATGTGGCCTCTCACACCAAACCGGCAATTTTGTCCAAATTTTAAACTAAAACTAAAAAGCAAAAACAATGTTAGGTGTAAGCCATATGTAAATGTCTGCATGGTTTTTTATTTATTTACTTTTTAGTTATATATGCGGATGACTAGCCAGTTTTCTACATTTACATATGAGATTTTCAACGATTTCGTGGTCATTTTCCAAAATTTTCATTATCAAAAACTCTGCGCACATCGAATACACAAGCAGACAGTCTAACTCGAGGATCCCGTCTTCTAAATTGTGATTATTTTTTTTTGTAGATTCCTTTCTTCCGAATTGAATAACCAATTTCGAAATGACTTTCTGAATTAGAGTTTGGTTGGTAAAAAAAAATTTATATCCCTAATCAAAACATTATTCATTTAATTTGACAAGAGTCATTGAATCAAACATCTTGTGTGCCAGCATGTCTTCCTCAAGTTAATGATTCATTTCTTGTAACTGTAACATTTTAATTTGTCTCACTGTTTTTTGAAGCTATCTTTTTAAAGGTAGAATGGATTAGATTGTAATCAAATTTTGTTGACGTAAAGCCTAATTAAACATTAAAACATAATTTAAAATAAAAGATAATTAATGGGTGTGTTTAATCATATCTCCTTTTTAAATGACATTTGAATTGATTTGATGAAGCAATGTTGGTTTATATTAGGAACTCTTTGGTGGACGGTCTTAGTATGTAAGAAGGAACTGGAGAACACAGTTATGCTCTACTAATTCACATTATCAGGTAAGGTACAAACTCATACTGTGATATAAATAATTATGGTTACAAGAACTTCTCACTGTTTAGTTCATATACTAGAATGATTTTTATAAATAATAAATTTTAAACTAACCTCTAGTTTAGCAATTTTTAGAAAAAGAAATCTAAATATTTATATTTACGATACTAAATATTTTTGACTTGATATAATATTTGAGTCATCCACTATCCTTGATCTTTATTTTATTTTGTTTTTCATGTCGATGACTTGGGTCGTTTTTATAATAGGTGTGTTAGTTAAACTTGTTCTAAAAATCACCGATTACTCTTCTGCATATGGGCTACTCGGTGATCATCTGATTAGTTTGCGTCTGTTGACAAAAAAAAGAAAGATTAGTTTGCGTCTAAGTCCGATATTTTTCAACAAAATATGTTGATTTTAACAATTCATTATTTAACCTATCGAATTAAACTTTTAAATAAAATTGATTCACTAAAATTAGACAAAAACATATTATAATCTTTAAAATCATATGAATTAATTAGTTTTGGTCTGAAAACAAGTCAAAAATATCTTTAAATCTTTAAAGTGGCAGACTTTGGTTGTTCTTCTGGACGAAACACGTTCTTGGTCATGTCCGTAATAATAGTCAACACGATCATAAAGTCATACAAACCAATGAGTCAAAACCTACCAGAAATTGAGTGTTCTTTGAACGATCTTCCGGACAACGATTTCAACACAACTTTTTAAGTTTGTTCCTTCCTTCATAGAGAAACTTACAACGAAGTTTAAAGGAATGTACTTTGTCTCGGGAGTTCCAGGTTCTTTTTACTCAAGGTTATTCCTATGTAGGTCTCTTCATTTTCTTCATTCATCCTTTAGTATCCATTTGCTTTCTAAGGTTCCTGATAGAATTGAGAACAACACTAAGACCATTCAGATCAAACATCCATGCCCGCTAAATGTCTACAAGAGTTATTTGAATCAATTCAAGAATGATTTTTCTTTGTTCCTACAAATGCGTTCAGAAGAGACAGTGCTTAATGGCCATATGGTTCTAACATTCATGGGAAGAAAAATCGCCGATCTGTTACCCAAAGACTATTTCCACATTGTTATCTGATTGCATCCTTGATCTAGTCTCCAAGGTACATACCCCTAACTTCTTCATTTTTTGTTGTTGTAATGTAATACTTTATTTTTTTAGAAAACGTATTTACAAATCTTGCATCATGCGCTTAAAACTTAGTAGTGTCTTAAACTTTTTCCTCTTCCTTTAGACACACTTTTTCATGAACGAAATTTTGGGGACATCATGTGCGTGAGTACTGTAGGGGTTGTGAACAAATAAAAGATGGAATCGTCTAACATGACATTCTACAATCAAAACGAAGAAGAGGGGAAGGAGGTTATCTTAAAGGAAAGGTCCTTTGAGATCAACAAGATGGAGAAATTGAAACATATTGTTTCGTACAAAATTGACGGTATTAAAGAAGAAGAAAATGAGGAACAATCACATCGATTGGAAGCTGGTAAAAAGCAAGCAAGGTGGACAAGATGCTTCACCAAACCATTGCTCGTTGCACATTTTGGCGAAGGCATTATCGAGCTGGTGTTTGACAAGTACGCACGTTACATGGCCAAGTATCTAAGTGTTTCAAACCATCAGCCTACTATGACACTTATCATTACAATTTCATTGAATAGGAAATAAAGGTCCTCCTCATATACTTGTTAATTAGAAAAGTTCATCTAATGGTCCATTCTAATTGGTGAACCTATCAAGATTTTTGAATCCCCACTTGTTTTCATACATTTTTCAATTTTCTTTTATAAGATTTTATTTTTTTATATTAGTGTGTGAGAGATGTAACGAAAAAAGAAGAAAGAGAAATGAACAAACAGATTTTTCAATGATGAAATGTTTGTTACAACTGATCTTTTATATGATCTCACTAGTCCGTTTGACACAATAAATCAGAACAATGAAGAGCAAATACTAAACCAAACCTTGAACCAATATTCAAATGTTAATGTTCCCCTCAAAATGACAGTGCTGTGAAGATAAAAGATAATGTCATCTTGCCAATAAAGAAACGAAACTGAGAAGGGAAAAGAAGTTTAGTAAACACATCCGCAAGCTGTTAATGAGTACGAATATAAAGAGTCTTAATAAAACCACTAAGAACTCGTTCTCGAACAGAGTGACAATCAAGTTCAAAGTGTTTAGTTCTCTCATGGAAAACATGGTTGTTAGCAATGTGAATGGCAGCTGTAGAATCACAATAGAAAGATACATGTTGATGTCGAGGAACTTGAATTCTCTGAGAAGATTCACCAGCCACACAACCTCCTTAAGAGAAAAACCCATAACTTTATATTCAGACTCAGCTGAAGATAATAGAAAAGTAGGTTGTTTCTTTTTTTTCCAAGAGATGAAAAAATTTCCAAGGAACATGCAATACCCAACTGTAGACTTTCATGTGTCAGAAAAAAGTCCAATTTGCATCAGTATAAGCCTTCAGAACCAAATCACAGTCAATAGAGTAAAATAAACCTTGTCTAATGGTCCCTTTCAGGTAATGAAGAACCTTGTAAGTTGCCTAAAGATGAGATTGCGTAGGAGAAGCTGCAAATTGACATAGCCTAGTCATTGCAAAAGTGATGTCTGGACGAGTATAGTCAAATACATGAGCTTGCCAACTAATCTTCTATAAACTACAAGTTCTGGCAATACAGGTTTTTCACTATCTTGACACAATTTAAAACTTGGATCCATTAGAATACTCGATGGCTTACAAGCCAACATACCAGCATCCTCCAACAACTCTAATGTATAATTTCTCTGACAAACAGCAATGCCAGTCTTGGATCTAGCAATTTTAAGACCAAGAAAGTACTTCAATGCTCCAATATCTCTCAACTTAAAATTCTATTTCAAAGCCTCCTTTAGATGAGAAACTGTAGAGTCATTGCTATTAGCAATGAATATATCATCTACGTAGACCAGAACAACAACGAAACTCTTTGCATAACCCTTAGTAAACAATGTATGATCAATATGTGTCTGTCTAAAACCAAGTCCTAAGAGAGTGGTACTGAATTTGAGAAACCACTATCTTGAAGCCTATTTTAGACCATATAACGATTTTTTTAAGAGAAACTGTATTGTTTGGTAAAGACTCACTTTCTTTTGGTGTTTAACTCGGTGTCAATGTCATATAGATTTCCTCATCAAGGTATCCATTCAAAAATTCATTGGAGATGGCTAGCTGATGAAGACTCCAGTTCTTTGCAGCAAAAACAACAAACAATGTCTTAACTGTATTCATTTTGGCTTTAGGAGAGAAGGTTTCAACATAATCAATCCCTTCCTCATGCGTATAACCTTTAGTAACTAAGCGTGCTCTAAATCTTTCTGAACTAACATATGAGTTGAGTTTGACTTTATAAACCCATTTATACCTAATGGCATATTTTTGTGGTGGCAATGAGCAGATAATCCACATGTTAGTATCTTCCAAACTCTGTAGCTCCTCATTCATAACCTTCAACCATTCATCAAACTTCTTGGCCTGTCAAAAAGATTTAGGTTCTGGATACTGAGCGAGGGCACAAATGTAAGCTTTGTATTCTTCAGAAAGCTTTTCGTATATCATGAAATTTGTCAGAGGATAAAGAATCTCTGTTGCAGACATATTACAATAATAATCTTGCAAATATGTTGGTTGTGTAGACTTTCTCTTGCTGATAGGACCTTAGCTGTCTGGAAGATGAACATTATCAGTGTTATCTGGTCTGTTAGATAAGGATTGTAAGGTTTTGCCTATAAGAACAAGATCTAAGCTTGTCGTACACCCATAAATTACATCCTTATTAACAGTAGGCAAATTTCAAAATGTCTGAAATAGATGTATTTTCTGCAACTTTATTCATTAAGAACAAATCCTGAGAGTAATTCATGTCCTCATGAGCAAAGGGAAAGATATCCTCAGAAAAATTCACATTCTTAGAGATGTGAACACTATTGTTTCTAAGTCCATGACCTTGTATTCTTTGTAACCAGCCAAATATCCTATGAAAACACAAGCTTTAGACCTTGCTTGAAACTTGGTCCTTTGTTTGGAGGTTATGGAACTGTAACACAAACATCCAAAGACACATATCCCATGATAGTCAAAGTCTTTAGATGTAAGAAGAGAATAGGGAGACTTATCTTGAAGAAGAGGTGTGGACAGTCTGTTGATAAGAAAGACTGCACTAAGAATACAATCACCCCAATATTCAAGAGGAATCTAAGCTTAAAACATAAGATATCTTGCCACATTTAATATGTGTTAGTGCTTTCTTTCCACGACATAGATTTTCTCTAGAGTTTCTGGACAAAATTGATAAGAGAGAATCCCTTTCTGTTTGTACAATACTTCAAACTTCATTTCTAGGGCATTGTCAGAACTTACTTTTTTCACACTTGCATCATATTGTGTCTCTATCACTGCCAAGAATTCAGGAAAGATAGTGAGGACTTCAACCTTGGTTTTCATGAAGTTGACACAAGTAACTCTCATGTGGTCATTTACCATTGTCGGGAAGTATCGATAACCTTCCACTGTAGATGTAGAGAATTGTCCCCATGTGTCAATATGTAGCATTTCAAATAGAGTTACACATCTGTTATTATGAGACTGAAAAGGCAAATGTTTATGTTTAACAAGAGGACAAATAGCACATTGAAAAGATTCTTTATTATTAACATTAATGATATATTCAGTTTCGTACATTGATGGATATCCCAGCCTATTATGACACAAGATAAAATCAAGCACAACACTACAACTACACTCAACATTATTGATTGATGAAGTAATAATAGAAGTAGTCTCCAAGATGTATAGATTGGATATTCTCTCACCCTGACCAATCATCAACCCATTGGTAGGATCATGAATGATACAAGAATATGAATCAAATGTAACTCTGCAACCCAAATATCTAATTAGCTAACTAACACTAAGCAAATTTAGGTGAAAATCAGATATGCATGAAACATTTTGTAAAACCATACTCTCATTCACTTTTATTTGTCCTACACTGCAGTGCTTACACTCAATCATGGGGCAATGTAACAGAAGATTGTGTGGAGTCATAAATTTTCAAGGAAACATTCTTATATCATGTGAAACATGATGATTAGCTCCATTGTCTATTACCTATCACCTAGAGGTAAGAGTGTGTCATGTGGTTCTCAAAACTCGAACAAAACATAAATTAGAAGAGGAGAAATTGGTACCACGTAGTGCAGTAATAGTAGCACCTAATGTAGAAGCCACTGAAGCAACAGAATCTTGAGTCTCGTCAGGTTAAATCTGAGAGCTGAAGAATGCAATAACACTTTGTATCTGATATTTTTTCAAACTTTTCAAGTATTCTGCAATTTGATGACCATTTGATTCAGATTGCCCAAGAGTTAACTGAGCCACTATTGGTTTTGAAGCAGGTTTATCAAAATGCATAGACTTGCCATTTTGAGGCTTTTGTTTATACTTGAATTCAATTGGATAGCCATGTATCTTATAACACTTATCCATAATGCATCCAAAATAACCACAGTGAGTATAAGTTGGTTTGTTACTTTGCTTCTGATGTTTGTAGGTAGAATGTGCAGCATTCATAGAAATCACAACGTTAGGATTTGGTGCAGTCCTCTGAAAGTTTGTTGCATTGAGAATCAGACTGATGTTCCTCTGACTATGATCTTGATCAAGACGAAATGTAAATATCTACCAAATCAGGGACATGTTTCTTCATGATAATTTGGCTTCAAATTATAGAGTAAGAATCATTCAATCTTGCCAAAAAATTATCACCTTGGCATTTCCTAATCTTGTAGCAACATCTTTGCAACAGTCACAATGATTACATGTTTTCACAAAATATGCACCATCCAATTTATCCCACAATGTTTAAAGTTGTATAATACGTAGCCAAGTCCATTGAACCTTGCTGTAATGACCAGATATGCTGAGAAAGTTGATATATCTTGGAAGATTTGTGATATGAAATTGTGTCATCAAGTCTTTCCATATCTCAGATGCATCGTTAAATCTTAGCATACTCTTATAGATCTGGTTAGAAACTGAATTGAGAATCCAAGATTTAACTATACTATTGCATCTAGATCATATCCTAAACATTGCATCTGATTCACTTGGATGTATTACAGATCCATCAATGAAAGCCAACTTGTTCTTAGCATCTAAAGTAATGGTGATAAAAATATGCCATGTATCATAATTTATAACATCAAGTATCTCTGATATGATCGGTAATCTAGGATTATCACCGCTTTTAAGAAAGAACGATGAATGAATGTTGACTGGTGAATCGATTGTTTGGATCTGAATGTATCTTCAGGAATAGAAGATTTTTCAGCTGATGAGCTTATTTTGCGACTCCGACGGCCAATTTTACGCATGTACACCATCAGAGAAGCTTGAATTTGAATAAAAATGGCGAAATAATCTTTGCAAATCGATTTCAAACCAGCGAAATAACTAATCGAAATCGAAGAATCGATTAATCAGTGTAAGATCCAAAAAATTTAGTTCAAAACGAAGAGGAGTTTGCGGAAAAGAGAGATGAATGATCGATTGAGCTTGAGTTCAATGTTCTGATATCATATTAGTGTGAGAGATGTAACAGAGGAAGAAGAAAGATAAATGAACAAACAAATTTTTCGTTAATGAAATGTTTGTTACAATCGATCTTTTATATGATCTCACAAGTCCAGATAACACAATAAACCAGGACAGTGAAGAGCAAATACTAAACCAAACATTGAACCAATGTTCAAATGCTAAATCTTACTGTCATGTTTCTTTTGCTTGCGGCTCTTATACTTAGGGGTGGAGATATATGGAAGTGGGGAGGAGCATTTGTCATCTCTAGATTTTTAAAATTCGATGTAATTTTAAATCAGCTTTTAATTATTTAATGTATCTTTAGTTGTTTCGAAACATGCCTTTTTAATATTATTGTAAAACTAATTTATGGAGACAAAGTGGTGTATGAGGAGAGTTTAAAAGGATAATTTTGGCTACCCATATCAAAAAAATGCACTTATATTTTCGATCATTTGTCATGAGAGAAATCCACATTTAAGCGTATTTGTACTGAAACAATACTAGAGTGGGTGACCTTCCGAGACATTATTTATGAAATCGTGCGAGTGAAGACAAAAATATCACATAGTGATTTATAGGGACAGTAAATCAAGTCTTTAAAGCCTCTTCGAAGCAGCCCTCCCGACCGTCAAACAGGATGACCCTAGAGAGGGGCACCGAGGCACACATAAGGGACGGTTGGGGTGTTACAATTTAATAATAAAGCCAAACCCAGATGAGAGTGGAGTTAGAGACTCACACCATCGAGGGTGACGATCCTGGTGCATACCGACTACGTTGCGCTCTGTAAGTAGGGGTGAATGTGAGATTCCGATTTATGGAGACAAAGTGGTGTGCGAGGAGAGCTTAAAAATGATTGATTTGGCTACTTGTGTCACCAAACTGCACTTATCTTTTTGGTCGCTTGTCTCGAGAGAACTCCACAGTTAACCGTGCTTGTGCTAGATCAATATTAGGGTGGATGACCTTCCAGGAAGTGATTTCCGGAATCGTGCGAGTTAGGAAAAAACAGGGGAAAAGATCACGTGTTGATTTGTAGAGATAGTAAATCCCGTCTTTAACGCCTCCTCGAGGTAGCCCTATCGACCGTCGAACAGAGTGGATCCGCATATCCAAAGAGAGGCGTCAGGGCACATGGGAGGGATGGTCAGAGTGTTACAATTATATTAAAAATAAAAAATCTAAAAATACATGAATATATATA
>OVAN01017339.1:0-10060 GCA_900406275.1 Anastatica hierochuntica
AAATATCCACCAGAAAATCACCCTTATCACCTTTTCCATCTCCTCAAAAAACAAACAGAAAAGAAAAACAAAGAAAAGTCCATTGATCTCTGAATTCTAGCAACAAAAAAGGACTAAAAACCTCCCAGATCTAAGCAAAAACGCATCAATGCTGATGAGTTCCGCAAGCTTTCTCGCAAGACTCAGGAGGTGAAGTGTTTTCCTTTTTCCTTTCCATGCGCTTTTACTTGGTTTTTCTAATTCCTTTGTCTTATTTTTCAGCTGGCCTTCCATTCCACCAACCTCGTCAATAAATATGATAGGAAGGTGAAGAAACTCAAGAATTTTTTCAAACATCGTGATGAGGACATCAAGAAGCTGGAGAAGGAAAAGGGCCTCGAGACGGCGAACCTGCGGCTCGAACTTATCGAGAAGGAGAAGAAGATTCTTGATTTGTCTTCCGAGGTACAGAGGTTGCACGATGTGGAGATAGCTTTGGAAAATGAAATGTCCAATTTGAACTTTCGTATCCGGGAGCTTGCCGAACAGAAGTCGCACCTCGAGGATCGTATGGATGCGGAGATCGAGAAGGCTGCAAAACCTGCCGAGGATCGTGTTCAGGAGGAGAAGCCTCATCGGGAGCAGCTTCGGGCAGATTGTGAGGGTCGTCTGCAGAAAGTGAGGTAGTTTCTTGAAGATCAGAAACGGATCAAGAAGAAGTACCTCATAGCCAACCAGCTCAAGGGCATTCTGGGGGCTCTTGGTGTCCTTAAGGGGACGTATGAGGTGGATCTTCCGGAGGAATTCGAGGTGGATTCTAAGAAGGAGAAGGCAAAGATCGATGTGTGGCTTAATACGCAGACCATGGTCAAGTTGTATGAGTCCGACCTAGTCCTTCCGGAAGAAGGGGCGTCTTCGTGGCCTCCGCAAGGGGAGTTTAGAGCGCTTCCCTCCTCTTCGATGTCCAACCCTGCTGATAATGCGGGGTTGCCATTGGTCGACGCTCCACAGGTTCAGGAAGATCTGTCTCGTCACGATGCCGAGTAAGCGACCGCTTAGGGCCACCGAAATTTTAAAATATTTTTAGGGCCACACTTTCTTATCTTATAAAGATAGTTACATTTGTAGTGCCACTAAAAATTCATATTACTAATAAAATTATTATTCTAAAAATGTATAATATAATTTTAAACATATATGTACTTAAATTTTAAAAGTTTTAATAATATATTTTATAAATGATTATTAATATATATTTTTCGATTAGGAACACTTCGTCCGACCGGTCCTGGTTACACTCGGCACAAAACTCAAGGGTTATTAGGATTTTTCAATTAAAACGATCATCCTGAAGTTATATGACTTAAAAATATATATACTAGATTTTGATCCGCGCCATGCGCGAGATTATAGTACATAATAATTTGTTTCAAAGTAATAAAGGTGTAAAAATATGTAATTCAGAAAAAAAAAAAATGGTGGTAGTTAATATTACAATATTTTTAAAGTGATTCATTTAAACATCTTATGTTTATATGTTTTGGGTAAACAATGTAACATTAAAATTATGTATGTTTTGATAAATAAGCAATTTAAGACATGAATAATAAATGAAATAATATTAATTGATCGTTTTCGTACAACTATGAAAAATTGAAATGGAATTACTTGTTACTGTGTGTCTATAGACCAACATTTTTAAATAGTATTAATATTGCTAATTTTTTGAAAATTTTAATTGAAAATCAATTGAGAACTAAAACATTAAATGGTTCGGTTTTAATTAATTATAATCCAAAAAGTGAGACCAAAAGTTCATATGTTTAACTCAATTCATATTATTTTTAAACCCAAAGAAAATTACTATTCGGTTCTATCTCTATTATTTTTTTATAAAAAATATTATATTTTTTATTGAAATATTTTTAACTGAAATCTTTTTATATTTTAATATTTATTCTATTTTACCAAATAGATTTGAAAGTTGATAGAGAACTGAAAGACTAAATGATTCAGTTTTGTTTTGTTTTAATTCAAAAACTCAAAATCAAGCAATGCAAAAATTATTATGTTTTAACCAAACAATGAAATAATACTTACAATCATGTTCGATTTCTTAAAATTGAACAAATCTAAAATGGGACAAAAGATGTTTTGTAAGTAAACATGTGAAATCTATCTTATACGGTAAGTTTATTACTCTTCAAAGCTCTCACAATCGATGTATGATAAAACAATAAACTATTTTGAATATTTTTAGAGTTTCATCCATATCAAGCTTACATAAATGAGTTTAAAAGAGCAACAATTTAAATATTTTACTTTTTATGAATTTTTGTCATTTTTATTGAAATATTCAAACCAAATCTTTTATAAAATATTCAAATTAATGGTAAAAAATTAAATATAGAAAGGGAGTGTTTTCTGTTTTAATCTTATTCAGTGCCCTCACTTATCATAAAAACTAAACCCTAAACCCTAAACTCTAGACTATTAACTCACATCCCAAACACTAAACACAAAAAACTTAAACATTATTAGCATAATCGGACAATCCAAAATATTTATGTCAGTTCAATTACACAACGCAGTTGAAAATTATCTTTGTATAGTTATACGATATATAATCTTTTTACTTACAATATCAAAATTAAATAGAAAAGGCAATGATATTTTTTTAATCTCATTCATTGCCCTTATTAATGATAAACCCTAAAAACTAAACGCTAAACCCTAAACAGTTAACCCTAACACATAAAATTTAAACTCTAAAACACAACCATAAACCAATTTTATTTGGCTCGATTTAATTGAAAGAAAGTATATTTTGAATCCTTACAGTAATCAATGATAAATCTCTACAATTAATGATAAATGAAGTTCGCTACTCAGATCTCCCTAAAGGTGCAACGAAAGCATTCGAAGCCACATTATTTAGGGCTTAAGAAAGAGCTCATTATATTGCTCATCACCAACGCCGATAGACAAAACCAGAGTGCAATGAAATTGATATCGGAGACAAAATTGGCCTTTATGGTTGGACGTCTGATCACAGACAATATCCTGCTTTCCCAGGAAAATTTCCATGCCCTGCGGACGAGTTTGATGTGCAAATCTAAGTTCATGGCTATAAAGACAGACATGAGTAAAGCTTATGACAGGGTAGAGTGGAGCTTCCTCGAAGCCCTAATGTTGAAACTTGGATTCCACCCAAAATAGGTGAGGTTGGATGATGTATTGTATATCATCGGTGTCGTACCAAGTGCTTATTAATGGAGAGACGAAAAGATGTATAAAACCTTCACGAGTTCTGAGACATGGTGACCCCTTGTCCCCTTTCCTATTTATTATACTCACAGAGGTTCTTATATCCCTTCTTAATGGGGCGGAGAAGGAACATCGTCTGACGGGCCTTCGAATCGCCTGGGGGAGTCCAGCAGTATCACACCTTATGTTTGCAGATGATAGCCTATTTTTCTGTAAGGCTGGCCTCCTAAAAAGTGCAGAGATCTTCAAAATACTTGAAATTTATGGGCAAATGTCGGGTCAACAATTAAATAGATCGAAGTCCTCTATTGTCTTCGGGAAATTGGTGGACATACATACCAAGAGACAAATCAAAGCTATGATTGACATTACTAAAGAAGGGGGTATGAGTATGTACTTGGGAATCCCCGAGCAAATTTGTGGCTCAAAGAAAAAAGTATTTGCTTTCATTCAAGAGAGGCTAAGTAACAGAGTTAACACCTGGACCGCAAAATTTCTCTCAGAAGGAGGTAAAGAGGTGTTGATCAAGTCTGTAGCGCAAGCCCTTCTGACATATTCTATGTCGTGTTTTATTCTCCCACAAGAAGTCATTGAGAAGCTCAATAGCGTTATCTCCAACTTCTGGTGGAGCTCTAAAAATAATAATAGTAGCCTACACTGGATCGCATGGGACAAGATATGTACTCCCCATCAGTCGGGCGGCCTGGGCTTCAGAGATCTTCATGACTTTAACTTAGCTCTTTTAACTAAACAACTCTGGCGTCTTCTACACTTTCCATCATCCTTATTAGCCTGTGTTCTTAGAGCTCGATATTTTAGACACTCATCTCCCTTGGAGGTCTATGAATCTCGATGTCCCTCCTTTGGATGGAGGAGTATCCTTGCTACGAGACCTATCCTCTTTAGGGGTCTTAGAAAGACTATTGGTTCGAGATGTAATACCAGCGTCTAGAATGAACCATGGATCCCAACTTTCTCGGCCCGTCCGGCGAAACCTGTCATCCGATCCCAAGATCGAGATCCTTCCTTACTTGTGAGTGATCTGATTCATCGAGTTTTGAGTGGA
This sequence comes from Anastatica hierochuntica, assembly GCA_900406275.1. Classification (NCBI taxonomy): domain Eukaryota; kingdom Viridiplantae; phylum Streptophyta; class Magnoliopsida; order Brassicales; family Brassicaceae; genus Anastatica; species Anastatica hierochuntica. Next base: position 4,313 of record OVAN01017339.1, read on the forward strand.
TGGAACGAATCAAGACTTAGAGAGATTATCCATCTTGAGGATATTCCACTTATTCTTGGTATGAGACCGAGATGTCTCTTTTCCCAGTATGGATATGCATGGTCCTACACAAGGTCGGGTATTTATACAGTGAAATCAGGATATGAGCTAGCGAGTAAGATGAAGTCTGAAGTCAGACCTGTACCAATTCTAGATCCAAGCACCACTGCTTTAACAAACCAAGTTTGAAGAGTAAAGACATCTAAGAAGTTAAAACGCTTCATGTGGCAAGCGCTTTAAGGATGCGTGGCGACATGTCAGAATTTTCGCTTATCGTCATTTGGGCACGGACCGTAGTTGTCCAAGATGTGGCGAACAAGAGGAATCAATTAACCATCTCCTCTTTGAGTGTCCACCAGCTCTTCAAGTCTGGGCACTCTCGAGCTTGCCCACACTTCCGGGTCTCTTCCCGAGTACTTCCTTATACCGAAATATGGACTTCCTCCTTTGGAGAACCANTGATTCGGGTTTATCAGAAACAAAACGGGATCTCTTCCCTTGGATACTATGGTACATTTGAAAAGCGAGAAATGATAAAGTGTTCAACGGAAAAAATACTTTAGCTTTGGATACTCTTCAGTTAGCGGTTCTAGAAGCGAAAAGTTGGAGATTAGCAAACCAGAAAGAAGAGGAGGAGGGAGATGAGAGGAATATAGTAGACGCCACATCACTGGTTCCGTTGGTGCCAGCTCAAAACCCCACGTGTCAGATCGATGAATCTTGGCATGTGAGCGGACCGATGAGTGGTTTGGGGTGGTGCATTCGGGATCTAGAGGGGAGGTTTCTTCTGGGCTTGAAAGGGTGTAGAAGAAGTCTTTCTGCTCTTCATACGGAGTTTGATGGTCTTCTTTGGGCTATGTCAAGTCTTCTGGAGAAACACTATTTTTCAGTCGGGATAGAGACAGATTGTTCTTCACTAATCGCGATGACAGAGAATCTCCTGGAGTGGCCGACTTTTAGCACAGATTTGGATTATTTCTTCTCTCTTCGAGACAGATTTTTAGAGTTTCGCTTGCTGCTTATTCGTAGATTAGCTAATGTTCGTGCCGAGGCCTTAGCTAAAGCGGCACGAGCACGAGATTCTATTTTTCCCTTGTTAGCTTCGTTGGACCGGCATGGTTTAGCCTCGATGCAAACTTGTTTCCACCAGTCTAACTAACATTTGGTGTTTTTGTGACAAAAAAAAAAAAAAATCACGATGTTTTTCGATCTCTTCAATATTTTCATTTCATGATGGGATGTTTTGTCAAACGGAACATATATGAGTGTTTGTTTCGTACACCGGATAAAGTTGAAGGGTGATGTTATTTATATGAACATAAGTGAGGGATCGTCTAGGGAACTTTATAAGGGCTTTAAAATAAAACAAAAAAACTTTATAAGGGCTCATTGAATTAATTATTTTAATTTGAAGTTCAGGGCAAACTTTATGAGATTTTGAAATATGTTTTCAAACGTTCTTTATCACGTGATTTAACATTTCTACGAAAGTCAATAAATTGATAATCCACTTTTGGGGCATAATATAAATAAAAAGTATGTTAGGAATTTAGTTTTTTTTTTCCATCTAAAAGGAGTTTATTCATTATCAAATTGGATACATCTAGTTGGCTCACAAAAGTCGGCAAAGACTTATAGTCCTTCCATAGCCAATAACCGACGAGTCACAAACCTGACCCTCATAATTAAAGATACAATAAACTAAGAACGATTAGAATACCACAACTAAAAGATATGATCAAACCAATACGATAATAGATCATTAGAACGAGAAACCAAAGATGACGAAACCATCATAACCGAGAAACCAAAGTGCAACGAAAGCATCTGAAGCCGCATTATTTAGGGCTTAAGAAAGAGCTCATTATATTGCTCATCACCATGATGAGCCACGAGTCAAACCAGTCCTCATTTTATTGCTATGAAGCCACGAGGAACTGGGTGAAGAACAATCCAGAAGACGATGTCGAGACTTTTTTTGCAAACGACTTCCATGGCAAGATGCTTAAATCTTCAATCCCTTGTATAAAGCCCGAAAAGGATTCTCGTAGATTGAATCAAGGGATAGGTAGCCCTCTGATTACGTCGCTTCGCTATACTTGAGATCGAGATAAACACACACCAAGTAGTGAAACAACCAAACTAGCCTCATAACAAGAAGAAACACTCCAGAGAGAACCTGAATCACTGGACCCGAACTCCTAGAACAGAGAGCGAAATCTTCCGAGATCCAAAAACCACAACCAACACCACAAGGCATAACCAAAACTATTCTTAATAAAATCATACATTTTTATCTTCACAAAGGAGTATGAGAAATCTGAGAACTTAGATCCAAGCATATCTGGTGAAGAGTCTAATCGAAAGAGAGAGCACACGCCGAGGGGGATCAAACCCTAACAAGGCATCCGAAGTAGAATCGCCGCGAGTTAACACCGCGAGATCCATACCTCTCTGGTCTAGCTCCAGATCCACCGTCTCACCATGACTTCGGCTGAACAACAGATCACCAGTGCCCTTAATCTTCGACGAAACGACACCGGATCGAACCTCCTTCGTTAGCCAAAAAACAACTGCAACCAAATCCGACTAAATACAGAGAATACTACTACTAATCCTACTCTCATAGTGCCGAAATGGTCATCGGAGGATACAAAATCGTGAATCTCCTTTTTGGTCGATCTCTCTGGTTTTTTTTTGGTCTACAACCCAAAAGTATATAAGTTAAGAATTTAGTTAAATTACGCTAGGAATTTGGGTTGGTTTTATAAATAAATTAAAACGAAAAATGAGGTCCATAACTAACACGACACAAAGGCTTTGGTTTCTCCGTCTTTGTTGGAGAAAATCCAGTCACAAAAAAAATTCAACTTTGAGAAAGCCATTAAGATGCCTTGTGCCTTGTTGTTCGAGATTCGTAATGCCCAACTTTCCTTTCTGAACCTCTTTCATAGCTGCTGTGGAGGATAAAATCCATACTTAGATTTTTAGAACAGGTTTAGATGAGGAAGAGTGTTGTGGGTTGAATCCCGTTGGAGCTAACGAATGAGTCACTACTTTTATTGAAACTGTCGATCAATATGATCAATATAAAGAGGTTTCCGATGAAGAACAATGAGTAAAAAGAAGTTTCTGATTACAACTCGAATGAATAAGTGAGTACAAAGATTGTTGAAAATGGATAAGTGTAACTAGGTTTTTTTTGGAAGGGTTGAAGAAGACTCTTGCTCGCCTCCTCTGCTTCTTAAATAGTTGTTTTCCACGTTCCAAAGTTGTTCCAACTACTCCGAGATCTTCTCCTGGATTTGCGGGATTCTTAACAGCTCCCTCTGACCAAGTCTGTGACCTCTTCATCGGCCAGCCGAGACCTGATCATGCAGCCTCCTATCGGGTGAGACCTGAACCTCTTTAAGTTCCACGAGAGCTCGTGGTGTTTTCCTTCGTCTTTACTCAAACAAGTTCCCTCTTAATGGGCTTAACCCAGGCCTGTTACGAAATCAAAGCCTTTTTGCTGAAGCCTCTCTCGCCTTGCTTACTCAGAATGGACCCAAGTTAATGGGCTGGATCCGGGCCCAACAGTTGCCCCCAGCTTTCAATGGAAGGCTCTTCTCACTCGAAAGCTAGACCTAATCATTCCCCGTTTACCTTTTGCGGCTGGAGAGACGATAGCTCCAAATCAATCTCGAGAATCTCGCATATTCGAATCAATGGTTGAGATCTTGTTTGGTAAGATCAACAACCCTGATTAGAAGGAAACTAAAAATTTCTTTCCGATTTTCAAGATGCGACGTGATATAAAGCTGCAACCATTAACTACAGCTCTCCACCACCTCCACGTCTCTTCATTGGTTCCAAGGTAACTTCCCTTTAACTTCTTCATTTTTGTTTATTGTGTATTTAACTTGATTTTTCACTTCTTCTTCTTCATCTTTTTGCATCTATCCCTCTGCAACTTTTGCTCGAAAACTTAGTTCCCTTAGGATCGTTAGCTCTCGATTTCGTATTTCTCCTCCTTTCTCCCTAGTTTTTCTGAAATCTCTACAACCTCACATTAAATCGACAGAAAGAGGGTTCCGGAGAGACGAAAGTACCTCTTTCCGGCGCAGAGATTATGAAAGTTAAGCAGGAGATCGAAGAAGAGACGAAGAAGGAGAAAGACAAGAAGACTAAGGACACGATTGCTCAGAGGGTTTCAAAACGATCCAAGAGAGGCGAGGGTTCTAGCGGAAGCGTCTCCTCCGGTCCCCACCAGCCCTCTTCTCTGACGAGTAAAGAGGTAGTTAACCTCATAGTCCAGGCTCGTGGCTCGAAGGAGCTCGCAAGGGCCTGTACTCCTGATGAAACTCCCGAAAATGTTCCGGAGGGCTGGTTCTGCCTCCATGAAAAGTACATTTCCAGGTGTCACCTTAGACTTCCTTTGCCCGACTTGCTGCTAGATCTCCTTGATCATTACCATTTGGCTCTTCCCCAGCTATGTCCTTCCGTGATAAGGCTGATTAACGACTTTATCACGAGGTCCTAGGAAGAGGGGATCGACATCGAACTTCGCGACATAATGAGTCTTTATATGATCAAGGAGAGTACTTCCAACAAAGGGGGCAGCGATACCTACTACCTCCTCTGTCGTCAAGGTCTCAATGTTTTCAAGTTCTCCGGTAACGACGAGGACTTAAGAAAGAAGTATTTTTATGTTAAGATTGACCCTTCTACTGTTCTAGTGGGTCGGAACCTAAAGAATTCTTGGTTTGATGCCTCCGGTTAGGGTCCTTAGAAAAAATGTTTGCTCTTCCCTCTTTCTCTTGCGAACCGCTAACGACTTTGTTTGTTTGGCAGGTATCGAAGACCCCCCAAAGCTTTCCAAAAAATGACAAGAGCCTTACTCTGAAGGCTGAAGCAAAGTCCCTCCAACTAGAGAGCTTACACAACTTCCAGGATCGGATCTGCTGGATTCCCGGAAGCATATAGAGCTAATTTCCGGTGCCTATACATGTTAGCCAGTTACAAGGTAACCAGCTATCTTTAGGCTTTATGTTTTTTTTTCTTTGAAAAGCTTAACCTGAAGCTCAATGACACCTAATGCTGAAGCTCTTTTTATGTTGAATCAGTTTCCGACGACAACGCTGCCATATCGATTTCGACTGGAGCTAGTACCTCTGAAACCAAAAAAACTCAACATCCAAAGATGCCTCTTCAACCCTCATATCGTGCCAAGGGCAAGCAGGCTAAAACAGCTAGTGGTTCTCGTGGGAGTGACAAGATCTAGGGAGGCTCTTTTATCAGCTCCCTAAGAGATGTCCTCGATGATGGAAACTCAAAGATCATTAAGGATATTGTTTCTATCACCACCATTCCTGATGCTTTACAGACACAAGAAATGGGCCAAGGGCTAGAGGCTCAAGTGGTGGACCCAAGAATTCAGGTAGCAAGAGATCGTCAAAAGATTGATCCTCCAGCTAGAAAGAGACCCAGAACTGACCGTGGAGAAAGAGCGTCTAGGTCCTCCTCTTCCTCTTCCAAGGGAGGAACCGTGGGCTGGACCTTCACTCACTCTAAGCCAGGATCAATCTTGGACGATTCCTGGGGACTTGGGACGTTGATGAGATACATGAAGAAGACTGGGTGCTCTTTCCCTTCCATCAACAATTTAACAAATCGAGAAGAATACATCGATGTAGCTGATTACTTGGGTCAGGTATGAACTTTCGCATC
>OVAN01017340.1:0-10059 GCA_900406275.1 Anastatica hierochuntica
TATATATATATATATAATATTTCCCCTCAAGTTGGAGCATGAAGATTGTAAACGGCCAACTTGGACAATAACATTGTAAAATGTTCACGTATTAGAGATTTACTCATGATATATGTTACTTGTTGATCCGTACGAACATGACCTGTCACAATAATACCATCTCGCACTGCATCCCGAACAGAGTGACAGTCAGACTCAATATGTTTCGTCTTTCATGAAAAACAGGATTCGCTGCGATGTGTATAGTTGTCTTACTGTCACAATAAAATCGAGCCGGTGTGGAGACTTGAACACCCATGTCCCTTAACAACTTACAAAGCCACTTGAGTTCATGAAGAGCCGCAACCATCGCTCGATACTCAGCCTCTGCAGAGGAGTGAGGCACAGTATCTTGCTTCTTTGTCTTCCAGGAAATAGGAGAGCCATCTAGTAGGACAACATAAAGACTTAAAGAACACCTTGTCAAAGGACAAGTAGCCCAGTCAGAATCACAAAACACAGAGAGAGAAAGATCTACAGTGGAAGAGAGCATAATGCCCAGACCAGGCGAGTCCTTAATGAATCGTACCACCCGAAGTGCTGCTTCCCAATGAATTTCTTTAGGAGACTGCATAAACTGGGATAACATATGAACTGCATAGCTGAGCTCCGGGCGAGGGTTAGTGAGATAAATGAGACAACCTACTAACCGACGATACAACTTTAGATCAACCAACAAAGGACTCTCCACCGTCGCTAAGCGATGATTTTGCTCTAACGCGGCTTTGAGCCAAGTATACCACATTCAGCTACAATATCTAACGCATATTTACGTTGCGATAAATAGAACCCTTCGGGACCTCTACTCACTTCAATGCCAAGAAAATACTTGAGTTTTCCCAAGTCTTTCATGTGAAAGCAACGACCAAGATACACCTTAAACTTCTTTAACATATATTCATCATTTCTTGAAATGAGAAGGTCATCAACATAGACAAGTACCCAAAGTTTCATTCCCTTACACGAGTAAGAAAAGAACGATTAATCTTCATAAGACTGAACAAAACCAAATTTTAGCAACGAATCAGATAGCTCTGAAAACCAACACCGCGAAGCCTGTTTAAGACCATAAATAGGCTTCTGGAGACGACAAACTTTACCAGGATGAGAGTGATGAAAACCTGGCGGAAGCTTCATATATAGTTCTTTTAAATCACCGTGGAGAAATTCACTATGGACATCCATTTGATGTACCTACCAATTTTTACCAGCAACAAGACGTAAAAGAGTATGAACCGTATACATTTTGACCACCAGAGCAAAAGTCTCATTATAATCTTCCCCTTCAACCTGATTGTTTCCTTGAGCAACAAGGCGCGACTTATAGCGTTCAACAGTCCCAACTGCATTATATTTAATCCGGTAAACCCATTAACTTTTGATAGCCTCTTTCCCTGGAGGTAAATCAACAATATCCCAAGTATGTGTGACCTCCAAGGCATCAACTTCTGTATACATGGACTTGTTCCAAAGCGGATAAACAACAACCTCATTAAAATGTTTTGGTTCGGTATGTGTCGAAATTGCTGAGAGATAGGCACGATGAGAAGACACAAAAAACGAGTCAGAGACATAATCAGATAATGGGTAGAGTATTGTACCTGGGACCGAAGAGGACATGGAAGAAGATGAAATGTGTGCGTGATTGGGGTCATATATAGTTGTGGCATTATACGTGATATAGTCCTGAAGCTTCACAGATTGTTTCTTTCCTCTTTGACTACGACGGATAGGCTCTGCCATAGACGAACCAGACGGAGCTTCATGATTCAAAACAGGAGACTGTGATGGCAAAGCTTCTGGACTTGAAGATACAGAACTCAAAGGAAGTGCCGGATACGAAGACAAAGCTTCCGAAGAGTTCGTATCGGTCACTGGAGAGCTTGTCTCAGTCACCGAAGAGCTTAACGACAAAGATTGTGTATTCCAAGGGACCACCGACGATGAAGATGAAGAAGTAGCAGAAGGAGAAAGGCCATGGTCAACACTCCCCCTGTCAACGAACTGTGGGTTACTTGGAGTGTTACTTGGCAGCCAATCTTCATCTAAAGCACCGCCAGGTAAGGAAAACAAAGACGTAGTACCATCAGTAGTCTTTTCTTTGTCTCGAAACGGAAATACATCTTCTCTCAACACCATGTCACGGGACACGACAAAATCATTGCGTTCAAGATCATAGATTGTCCATCTTTTTCCAAATGGATAGCCAACAAACACACATATCTGAGCTCGTTCACCAAACTTATCTTTATCACGAGCTACACGTTGAGTGTAGCACGATGAACCAAATACTCGCAACAATCTATAATCAGGTTTCTGTCAAAAAAAGTATCTCATAAGGATTACGACCCTTATGAACCGAAGACGGAGTATGATTGATCAGACATGTTGCCGTTAAAATCGCCTCACCCCAAAACTTGATAGGCATATGAGCCTAAAACATAATGGAACAAGCAACATTAAAAATATGACAATGCTTTCTTTCTACTTTACCATTTTACTGAGGTGTTGCCACACAAGACGTATGATGAACAATTTCATTTTTATGAAATGCAGAAAGACACATAAAATCTGTGTCGTTGTCACTTCTCACCATCTTAACCAGCTTGTCAAACTGTTTTTCTGTGTACTTTACAAACTCCATTAAAACTCGTTTAACCTCCGATTTCTCGAGCAACAAGAAAGTCCACACCGCTCTCGAGAAATCGTCTACAATTGTTAAAAAGTAGGAAGCACCACAGGAAGATGGTACACGATACGGTTCCTAAACATCAACATGAATTAAAGAAAAAATGTCATCCATTTTATTAAGACTATCATGAAAAACTTCACGAGTTTGCTTAGCTCGAACACACACATCACAAGGATTTGAGGTAGCCGAAATATTAGAACTAAAAAGGACAGGTAAATCCGAAAACACCGAAAAAAGATGGATAACCCAAATGTTGATGCCACAACTGCTGACCCAAAACACCGACTGTCTTATGAACTCTGGTCGTAACAATATTCGTCAGATAATAGACTCCATCACGCATTTCACCTCTTACAATCAAAGTCCTAAAAAAACGGTCATGTAAAACACAAACCACATCAGTAAAAGTATCAAAACATCTGGTTTGTCTTAGCAACAGAAACCAGAGTGCAGTTAAGTGATGACACATATAACATATCATTAAGTGACAACTTGATTGAGAGTGGGAAATCACCCATACTTGTAGCAACAGTTTTACTACCGTCTGTAAAACCAATAAAACAGGGTGATATGTTCTCAATACTTTTCAGAAGTGAGACATCTCTAATCATGTGATGAAATGCCCCAGTATCAAGAATCACATCATCCATCCAAGTCTTACCCGATTATTTATCAGCATTACTCGGTTCCATCTTTTCTTGCACCATTTGAGACAACGCTTTCCATTGATCTTGTGTAAACTATGGAAAGGGAGAAGCATTAGAACTTACAGCTTGTGTTGTATTCACTATTTGCATTAGATGAACAACACCGCGTCCATGTTCTACAGCCTAACCACGACCTCGTCCTCTGTTTGACGAACCACCAGATTTATTACGTTTCGATCGCTCATGCTACCAGTCTGGAAACCCAACGATCTACCAGCAATCGCGCTTCTCATGACCAGTCCTTCCGCACTGGGAGCAAATTGTTTGGCTCTTACGAAGAATCGACTTAGTCCGCCGCTCATGGCGTGAACTAGAAGGATGATCTTGTCGAACCAGAAAACCGACTGCATTTTGTTGTTGTTCCTCGTTACGGGAAACTTCGATGCGTTGCTCTTCACGAGTTATTTTGGAGTAAATCTCTCCAAGCTCAATAAGCGGATCAAGGCTAATGATCGTGGTGCATAAGCCTCCAAATTTTGCATCATCAAGACCCCATTACAAATTGATGAATATTTGCTTCTTCTCTTTCTTTTGCATAATCTTTTGCCACTTCACATGAGCATTGAAGCATAGGCTGAGCAACTTGCAGTTCTTCCCACAGTTTGGAGAGTCTGCCAAAATAATCCAATACACTTTGACCCTCCTGATGACACGCAGCAAGCTGAGATTTAAGTTGATGACCCCGAACTCTATTGCTCACAGAAAACCTCTGTTTAAGATCAACCCAGAGTTGGTGTGCATCGGTGATGTATGAGACTGTAGATTGAACTTTTGGTTCAATAGCAGTTCGAATCCATCCTACTAACATTGAATTAACAGTAATCCAATTATTGTAATCAGGATGATCACTTGATTGTTTTTTCAAGACACCGTTTATGAAAACTGTCTTTCTCTTGGCTTGCAACGCATTATTCATCTCAGATGCCCATTTAATATAAGGCATGTTCTTTTGGTAATCGCGGCGGTAGCGATAGCGGCAACCAAAATACAAACGCATGGACAGCAAAACACAAAAGTTGCTGCTGAATTTTGATCGCCGGTGATGGTGTTGGTTTTCTGTTCTCGTCGCTATTATTTTTAGCGACAAAGAATAATACACGCGACGTCTAGTAATTGCTTTCTACCATCATCGTTTCATTCTTCCTCACATACTTAGGCCACAAGTTACATTAGTTTGTTTATTTATTTCGATCGCTACCGCTGAATCAGCGATTAACAAAAGAACAGGCCTATAATTGTTTCCATTCAAGAGAACCAATGTCATCAGAGTACCTGGATTGTCAGACGCAGCTAACATGTACGATGACACCGCCAGAGTTTCACCAGACTTTTCTCCAACCTCCATTGATTTGGAGATCGTAGAACCTTCATCATCAATCACCATTATTGGTGATGCAAGAATAATAACTCTTCTACTCTTCAACCAGAAGAAGATTTAGAAGACAAATCCTTTGAATTAAGACACACGATCTTGTTTACAAAGGTAAGAAAGAAAAAAACAGAGAATGAAAAGGAAACAAAGATCGAAAAAGGAAGCAGAGAGCACTGGAAATCACAAGCTAAAGATCCCAATTTTTCTTAGATCTAGGCTCCCATACCATATAGATTTTGTAATTTGAATGACTTGATGTTTATTAAACAACGCACCAGATTTATATACAACAAAGTAAGTTTATGATAAAATCTAAACTTTCTAAACTTTAGGAGACCTAATCTTATCAACACAACCTAAGTCTTATCAACATAGGAAACATAAAAACCTTTCGACAATTTTATTATCAACGGTTAGACTTCTCTAGACTAGTTTTTGATTTCCGTAACTCGATCATCTCTCTTTTCTCTCTCTATATTTCTGAAGCTTTAGATCTGAGAAAGAGTTTTTCCGGCCGGTGGTTCACCGGTCCGACCTTTTGTTTTATGGTGTAGATACTTCTCTCCTACCTAGTTCGGATGATGTTCCGATGTATTCGGCTATTTTTCCGACTTTTGCTCTGTTCTTTTGTTGTTTTAGTTTTAGATCTACTAAGTTGCCTCTTTCCTTCTTCTCTCTCGTTTTATACAATCAGGTTCTTCATCTTTTAACTTCAAACATCCCTTTTTCTGTTGGAGATGCTTTAACACTTGCTTTATTATCGCCTTTACTATATGGCGAGTATTAAAAAAGACCTTTTAGGTCACTCAAAGCAAGTGTTTCTCGAGATTAAGAGATCGGTTTGGAGGACGAGTTGGAGAAACACGATCTGAGCTTCATTATAGAGTGGAGAAGACTGTATAAAGGAAGAGATGGTTGGCCATAGTTGAAAAAATCGAGGAAGAACTTATCTTCAAATGGAGTATGATTTTTGCAGGTAGCTGGAAAACCATTGCCACGACGGAGATATGAACGGACTTAAACCTGCGATAGGTATGTGGTTGCAACGGAACATGTGGCCATCATAGAAGAAAGAGCATTGTGACAGGTGTGTGGTGCAAGAAGCTTCCATCTCAGAGAAGTTTTTAGCAATTACTGTTTCTAAATGATTGGGCTTTAAAACAAATTCTGTAAAAATCTTATTCCATTGTAAATGCCTACTGGACCAACTAAATAAACTTATTGTAGACAAAAAAAAATCAATATAGGAAATGCCTATCGGACCAACTAAATAAACTTATTGTAGACAAAAAAAAATCAATATAGGAAACATAAATTCTAGCATAAGTGAAAATTCAAGGGAAAAATATAAAATTAAATGGGAAAAAGAAGAGAAGAAAAATAAATAGATTTGCACCCAAAACAAAAAAATGAATAAGTACAACTAGATATTTGTTTAGTTAAATACAAAAATTAACAAAACACTTGCCAAACAATGCCAACGTTGGCGACAATAAATAAATACAAAAAAATTTAATAAGTACACCAATAAACGACAGTCGCTACAGACAGAATGTTCCGGGCTGACTAGGCGGCTGTGTGTCAGACTATCCTTTTAGCTAGCGTGAGACCATGCGGCGTTGACCGAGACTGACACAGACAAGACAAGTCAACTACCTACAAGCTACCAATCTGACATCGGGAACAAGTTACGAGGCAGACTAACATCAAACTAAAGAGAAAAAGCGTGAAGCGGACTAACATCGCAATAAATGCGCCCTGCAGCTCGAAGTACCTATTTCGGGAAATACCAAGTTACGAGGCAGCCTGCGCCTGGCGGCAGGCTGTCAGCCCGAATTCACGGGTTTCTCTTAAGATTTAGAGGAAATTGGAGGGAAAATCCTCTATAAAAGAAGAACCTTGACAAAGGAAAGACCAAGGTGAATCATCTCCACAAAATACATAGATCAAAAAGCTCTCAAACACTTGTAAAAGTAAAATCAAATCGAAATATCTCTTATTCCGATCATACTCATGCTACTTCAATAAAACGGGAATTCTGACTCTTTGGCCACTTTCTAATTTCTATTTCCACTAAACAAATATCTTCTCTTTTATCCCTCTTAAATCCTCAAAACCATATCATTCTTCTTGTCTTTTAGTCCGAGTATGGGACCACCTTCTTCATTTGGCGCCGTCTGTGGGGACCAGCCAACATCCCGAAATATGGAGGCACGACGGACCCCAGCCAGCATCTCACCACGTTCAGCATAGTCATGGGACGAGCTCAATTCTCACCAGAAGAAAAGGATGTAGGCTACTGCCAGCTGTTCGCGGAGAACTTGGAAGGAGCAGCGCAAAGATGGTTTTGCCGCCTGAAAGCGGACTTCATCGACAACTTTCATCAGCTTTCAACCGCATTCTTGAAGCACTATTCGATGTTCATCTAGCAGAGTCACTCCACCGCGGACCTCTAGGCAATGGCTCAGGGGAGAAAGGAAAGCCTCAGGGACTTCATAGCCCGATTCAAAGAAGTCGCATCTAGAGTCATGATAGGAAACGAGGCCGCACTTCCAGCCCTGCAAAACGCCCTATGGTATGAGTCGCCCTTTCGCGACGATTTGAAGATAAACAAGCCGCAAACCCTGGAAGACGCCCTGCATCGAGCTATGCTCTTCATCGAGGTGGAGGAAGAAAAAGCCGCCTTTGCCAAAAAAATTTCAAAGTCTTCATCAACAAAAGATAAGGAGAAGAACACCAACGAGCACCAGGAGCCCTACCAACACTACGACGCAGACTACAAGGACCGCTGGGCTACAAACTACCATATCGAAGATGGAAAAACGCAACAACAGCAGCCAGGAAACACGAAGCCGCAGAAAGTAACTGACTCGGACTACAACCAGTTTTGCATCTTCCACAATAGATGGGGGCACGAGACCGACGAATGCAGGCACCTGAGAGAACTCCTGCTGAGCAAGTACACCGCAGGCGAGGTTACGGTACCACCCCCCAACAAGCACAAGAAAAAGTTCACTTACCATCGTCGGAACAACAACCCCGACCAACAGAATAATCAGGGAAGAGATAGGAAATTCGACGAAAGGCGGGCTGACGAAAGACGCCCGGATAACTATCGCACCGATTAAAGGCGGCCCGATGAAAGACGCACACATCAGATAGACGACGGAGAACGTCGTACGAACGACCGACGTGCAGACGAACGCCGGGAGGAATGACGCACACACGAACGAGCTCCGACAACACCGAGACAGGGTTACGAAATCCCAAAGCGAGATAGAGAGTACGAGTACCCGACGGAGCCGCCCCCAGACCCACGAAAGAGAGTGACAATGATTATGGGCGGCCTGAATGATTGAAATGACTCGATGCGATCCATCAAGAGACATAAGCGCCGTTCCATCTCGGCAGTAAAGTGGGGCGAGCTGCCCAACACTCCCTCATCAGAAACCCTCTTTACCAAGCCTGCGATCACCTTCACATGGCAAGATATGATCGGATTGTCGGACTACACGAAGGATTGAAATGTGTTAGGCATAATCATCCAATCCTCAACGTTGTTGTCAGACTACACGAAGCCCGCTTATTTTCCTTCAGAACAACAACAGACTAGGGGAGGACAAATGTTAGAGGTGGGCTTGGCACCCCCTCAATGCCATGCCCATTTCCAAAGAATTACCCAAAATTAGAAGCCCATCTGGAAGCCTGAAAAGGCCCATCGGAAAATCGGGCTACAGCCTGAGGAAGGAGCCCGAAGCTACTACAGGCGGAGTCAAAGCAGTCGGAGCAGCCTGAGCTAAACGACAGCCGCTACAGACAGAATGCCCCGGGCTGACTAGGCGGCTGTGTGTCAGACTAGCCTTTTAGCTAGCCTGAGATCCTGCGGCGTTGACCGAGACTGACACAGACAAGACAGGTCAACTACCTACAGGCTACCAATCTGACATCGGGAACAAGTTACGAGGCAGACTGACATCAAACTAAAGAGGAAAAGTGTGAAGCGGACTAACATCGCAATAAATGCGCCCTGCAGCTCGAAGTACCTATTTCGAGAAATACCAAGTTACGAGGCAGCCTGCGCCTGGCGGCGGGCTGTCAGCCCGAAGTCGCGGGTTTCTCTTAAGATTTAAAGGAAATTGGAGGGAAAATCCCATATAAAAGAAGAACCTTGGCAATGGAAAGGCCAAAGTGAATCATCTCCACAAAATACATGGATCAAAAAGCTCTCAAACACTTGTAAAAGTAAAATCAAATCGAAATGTCTCTTATTCCGATCATACTCGGGCTACTTCAATAAAACGAGAATTCCGACTATTTGGCCACTTTCTAATTTCTATTTCCACAAAACAAATCTCTTCTCTTCTCTCCCTCTTAAATCCTCAAAACTGTATCATTCTTCTTGTCTTTTAGTCCTAGTATCGGACCACCTTCTTCAGGTGGGTATGTGAGGACCCATAAATAAAGGTTTCTGCTCAGAGCTAAAAGTATAAGACGAAACTTAACACTTTTGCATTATGAGATGGAAACTCTTTTTTGGGTAATGCA
Source organism: Anastatica hierochuntica (assembly GCA_900406275.1). NCBI lineage: Eukaryota > Viridiplantae > Streptophyta > Magnoliopsida > Brassicales > Brassicaceae > Anastatica > Anastatica hierochuntica. The sequence continues at coordinate 9,356 of OVAN01017340.1, forward strand.
AGCACTATATGAGAGAAGGATAGATTGTCAGGATTTTTTTAGACGAATTGCGTACAATTAATCTCCATTATTCAGCCACATGAGGAATAGTTGGCATTCTCAAATTTTATTGACGACTTATTCACCTTTCGTTTATTTTTCTTTGTTTTATATTTCATTAATTTCGCGATCTTTGAACTCAAAAATCGATTGTTTAGGTTGTGCTACAAAAGTCTTGTTGTAGAGACATTTTCTTGTAAATTATTTCCTCTTGATCAGATCACCTACCCCCTATATATTAATTGAGAAGTAGTTTAAGTGGATTATGTTTATGTGACAATTTCTTAGAGTTTTAACATTAAATTGTTATAGTTTCATTCGTCAGAATTTTCTAACATTTTCTAACCAAAAAAACTCTCATCAAAAAGAAAATCTTGTAAAATATTCCAAAAACAATAATGTTTCACCTTTTAAAGAATTAAATTGTCAACTTAATCATCAAAATACAATAATGTTTTCTCTCATTTCAAAAATGTGCATTAACAAATGTCATCAAAACGAAAAACTCTAGATTATTCACAAAAGTAATTAATCTTTATGTATTTTCAAAAAGAAAACTTATTAATTAAACCAGAATGATAGACTAATATATTTTTTCTTATCTAAACCTAAACAAAAAATACTCAAATGATCTATCACCTAAAATAAGAAACGAAAACAAATTA
>OVAN01017342.1:0-10058 GCA_900406275.1 Anastatica hierochuntica
ATTACAATCAATAAAGCACCATCTCTTTCGGAATATTACGACAAATCTTGCGCCCCATATTCTGTGTGGATTCTAGATCCATCAATAATCATTTAGCCCAATAGTCTAAATATTATATATAATAAAGTTCCAACAGTTACAACGTCCAACGACCAGCGTCCGCGACCAAAAAATGTTCATTTTCTTGTCATTGGCTCTATGATAGATCGCGACGACCAGACGCCAGCGACTTGCATTTTAAAATTTTTGTTGCTGAAAATTTCAGCGTTTGCGGTAAAAAAAGTCAAAAGAAAAAAACACTCTTCTTAACCCTAATACACCCACGACTCTCCCTCTCCGATACAAAACAAGTCGCAAAAAACTTGTTCTTCACCGAAAAGTTGCTTCACCGGACGTCCAATTCACTTTTCCTGGTGACCTACAAACAAACACGGCCCACTGGTAAGTCTTTTTTTTTTGCTATTATATTTCTTGTCATGAGGACAGAAACAAGATTTATGATTAGATAAATATAGGCTTTTAGTTTGATAGTTAGAAATCTAAATGAAAATATTAAATGAAAAGAAAATATAAATGCTAATTGAAATAAAAAGTGAGATTTTCTCACAAAAATCGTTTGTTTGTTTCCAAATAAAACGCTAAAATTTTATGTCTTTCAGATCTAATTTTTGAAAAATAGATATTAGCTAATAAAATATGTAGAATATAAAATTGTGAGATAATTAAAAAGAGAAGGATTAACATGTATTTTTCTTTGCTTTACATTTTAAATGATTTTGTTTATCTCATTATATTTTTATATTGTTCCCAAAACAATTTATAAGGAGGTGAACTCTTTGACACTAGTATATTTTGGAAGTGATCATTTTCACTTATGCCTTTTAACCAAGTCGAAGCTTATTAGTCACATATGTATATATTTAATAGACTAAACTTTCTCACGGTTAATAATGACAAGCATGAATTAAATAATTCAGGATTGATTGTTCAAAGATATATATAAATCAACTTTCGCACGTCCATATAGATCCGCTAACTGAAGATTACATCAAGCAGTGTGACAAGCTTATGGAATGTATAGTCACTTAATTTCAATTCGCAAGTTGGTGGAACAAGCAAATAACATATGTATAAGTAAATGTGATCAATGTTTATGATAAATCCTAACTGATAATAGATCTTAATCAAGCAAGGTCATATAAACATGAAATAAATAAGAGAAGTAAGCAATTATAGCAAAGAGGATAGTTAATTAAGTTTGATGTTTAGTTGGATGTGTTGACTCCTACCTATTGATTTTCATGTTGTTGGAAGTTCAATGACTCAAGTTCTAAGTCAAGGAATGTCTCCTCAATACCTCTAAGAAGCATAGTAGAGGAAAAGGTAAACGAAAAAGCAAAACAAAGCAGAGGAAGAGAAGAAGAAGAATTTTGTATCTGTGATTTGTAGTGCTTTATATTTTTTGAAGTTCCATAACTACTTTGTTGGACTCAGCTAATTTTGCCTTTGTAAACCTTTGCTGGCTTTTGCCATTTTATAAGTTTTGGTTGGTAGCGTAATTGCTTTTTGCTTTTGTACGACTTTTTTTTGTAATACGATGATGTTATCCTCCATTAACCGAGTTAAGCACGCATTCGTGGAGCTTTTCGACCGAGTTATCATAGCATGCATGATATGATTTTAAAAAGTGAGTTTTTTTAATCAACGTAGTCAAGTATTTACATACAACGTACAATCTTATCCGAATGAATTTATAGGAAGTTGAATCTCTAGATAATTTTTAATGAGTACTTATCCTAATAATTACATATTTATCTAAATATTATTTCTTTATCTCAATACTCTCCATCAAGTTGGAGGCGATATGTTTGGTATCCCCAACTTAGAAAAAGATAAGGAGATGTAAAACTTAGTAATGGTTTGACTGAACTAAGTAAACGACATTAAAAAAAAATCAAAATCCTAAAGTAATCAAAAATAAAATCAGACAAAGCCAAAAATAATCCCTAAAGCTAATTGGAAATATTAGTTGTTGCCAAGCTTCAAAATGCTGCTCACCCTTGTAAATTGCACCATGTTACGAATGTAGATGAGTAAATTTCATGTAAAGGTAGAAGTAAGAAGGATCTTACGATGAAAGTACTTCCCTCGTTGATTGATCGTAGAGGTAGGTGTAAATGTAGTATCCGATGACATGTTTTTTTGTGTGGAAGAAACTAGACGGAAGGTTCATGAAGATTGAAGTTGACCGTTTCTTTGCACAAAGATGATGTAGAAAATAGTTGAAAAACTCTCTGTAATAGATGTATGTAGTGTATCTTTGAATAGATTATGTACACATGCTTTCTTACGGAAAAAGGTGTCGTGTCTCTTGTAAGTAGAAGATATTAAAATAACAATAGAAATAGGTTTTAGTGTTTATGCAGAAGAAAATAAGAACAAAAAGGTCAATATCTTGTTTTCAAAAAATATTGAAGATACCTTAGAAGTAAGCATTGGAAGACCTAGGAAATATTTTGACCGTGTGCAAAAAATATCAAATAACATTTAAGGTGGAGTTCAAACCATATACCTCATGCTTTTGGGGGTTCATTGTAAGCTACTACACCACTTTATAGACCATTGTCCATAAGTAAAACAAAATTATTTATATTTAAGGAGGTTCAATTGAACCCCCACCATCAATCATTATTTATATCGACCGTAAAAGTTCAATTATGAAGTGAAACATGTGAAGCGAAAATCGAAGAATATTCTAGATATCCTATTGTGATTATGATTTAAGTTATTTAGATATCTATCATAAGATTTAGATAATTTTTGTTTCTAGTTGAGATATGTTTAACTCTTATTTATATATACCTCTCTAGATCATATCATAGTATCATTCCAGGTTTTCAAAATTCTGTACATAAAAAAAAATTATGGCAATACTAATTGTGGACAAAGACGATGAAGAAGATGCCTCAAGTATCTTGATTCATGTGGTGTCCACGTGAATCATAAAACCTATCAAAGTTACTGGATTTTTTAACTAGTTTTCTTGTTTTTTCCTTTCCTTTATTTTTTGTTCTAGCTTTTGATTAAGATTTACTTACAGACGTTTAGGTTATGGATTTATTTTGATTGAAAAGTTAACGGAATTTTTTTTTAAGTTCATTCTTAGTTTTTTTTGGTTTTGTTTTCATGGGATTTTGGTATTAATTTTTTACAAGATATATTAATTGGGTAATTCTTATGACATGATAATGCTTCTAGGTTTCAAAGTTTTCTTTTTCACGGGTTTTTCTACTTTTATAAGTCTAGATTTTTTTTTCTAAAATTTATGAGTTTTGATTTCACATATTACGGTGGAGTTTTGAAATGCTCATGTTTTTAGGTTATTACTTTAGTCCTATTATGATTGTCCGAAACAAGACGATTATTTCTACTTCTGTTGTGGAGTTGCAGGATTTTGCATCCACATGATGTTTTTCCCCATATTTAAGTTAAGGAATGTTTTTCCCCTTTATCAAGACCCAAGATGAGCTGAAGTTTCATCCATATTTACAAGATTACAATTTTATCCCGGAGGAGTCTATTGACTTGTTTGTCCGTCCACGACATTACGTCCACGGCATAGCCACATAGGTATTTGGCTTTGTGATTGCGGATTTCGCGTTTCACTTCTCACCTTTGTTGTGTGTGTGTGTGGGGGGGGAGGAGTATTAAAGACACTTTTAGAGCAAGATGGATATCTTGCGACCAACTACTATAGACCATAAAAGTCAATTATGAAGTGAAACCCGTGAAGCCCAAACCGAAAGAATATTATAGTTATCCTATTGTGATAATGATTAAAGGTATTTATATATATATATATATATCATAAGATTTAGATAAGTTCTATTTCTAGTTGAGATAGGTTTAACTCTTATGTATATATACCTCTCTAGGTCATATCATGGTAACAGAGCCGGTTTTTCAAATTCCGCATTGGATTTCTTTTTCTGTGATTTAATTAAAAAAAATCATGCAATACTAATTGTGGATGAAGACGATGAAGAAGATGACTCAAGTATCTTGATTCATGTGGTGTCCACGTGAATCATAAAACCCATTGGAGATATTGGATTTTTTTTAAATTAGTTTTCTTTTTTTCCCCCCTTCATTTTATCTTTTGCTATAGCTTTTAATTAAGACTAGACGAATATCCGCGCTACACGCGAGATTTATTTTTTAAACTTATTTATCATCATTTTTACAAATATTGATGTTTTAGTATTATTTTTAGTGGGAACATGAATTTTCAAGGTTTTGTCTGGTTTATATGCTCGTTAATCTCTTCATGTAATATATTCTTTTAACGATTATTAGTATCTTCTGTTCTTTTCTAAATTGTGTCCATCAGTCAAGATTATCATCAACTCGTTGTTAAGTCTTTTTGGATTATTTGGATAACTTATTCGGACCGATTTTACGAAGAACCAAACCGAACTTATTTTTAACCGGATCTCATTACTAAAACCTAAGCTCGTGTTTCCTGTTTAACAATGCTATTTTCTAATTTTTTGAGAGCAAGAGAGAGATTAGTAACCTAAGGAGAAGAATCATCTTCCGTACTTCGAATCCGAGAAGAATTCTGAACCTATTGCTTTGTTTATTGATTAATACAATGATATCTCTCTTTGATTTGATTTGTGTTGATTCTCTGAACATGAGTGAATAGTTTATTCATTGGATTTAGGATTCTCGTATAGGGATTCATGAATTGTTGACATAAAATTATATGATTAGGGATTTAATCAATTAGATCTTCATCTAGGATTGTTTGTAATGCATGAAATTAAACTGATCACTTAGTTTCTGATCTTAGGTTGTTTAATGCCTGGAAAGTGTTTCTTTAAATGTCCGAAAGAATTCTAAATGAGCAATTCTTCTTAAGCCAATGGAAGTTGATGTATAAGTGAATTGTGAACCTGTCAAACTTGTTTAGAATGCATGATTAGAACCTTTGAGTCAACGGAAGTTAGTCTCAAGGTTTCTAATACATAGGGAATTGATACTACGGAAGTAGATCAATTCTACAATCGTGTTTGAGTTCAAGACAGTTTAAAACATGTTCCCTAGTCAATAATTCGAGTCTTCAATGAACTGTTTTCCTGAGAATACCCAATGCCTAACTCTTCTTTGATTGATTAACAACCCTGCTGTTTCTTGCTTACTTATTTTGCTTTCTGAATTTTGATTATCCGCATCTCTTAAAAGAATTCTTTTTCGCTTTAGCCCGCTATTTGATATGAAATTCTTCGTGCTAGCTTTGGTCTCTGTGGATTCGATTCCGAACCACTACAACGTACTTTTGTGCGCTTGCAGTGTTATCTCGGACGAAAACCTGAGATACGAGTTACAAAACTCTCTCCTTTCTCCAAAACTTAGAAAAATAATATAATGAATAATAGAACACGAGTTTTGGAATTAAACATGTAACCGGCTCTCGAAATCTCGGTTTGGTTTTAAGATTCTGGTCTGCATCGTGATAAGGATCGATCGATCCTTGGATAAGGATCGATCGATCTCTGTCTCTTTGTCTGGATTCTTCATTTCCTCAAATAATCTTCCTTCTATGCTTGTAATCCATCCAAAATGTGATCTTTTTGCACAATCAAGCTCATCATCTGTAAAAAATCTAAAGAACACAAAATGACTCCAAAGAGAACTAAATACATTTAAAACACCATATATCTTGAATAAAACCACGATAAAAACTCATAAAATATGAATCCACAAAATCCCCTAGATTTGAATCTTTACTTGCCATCAAGTAAAAGAAACAAAGATTAAGCCTACGAGAAAAGAAGTTCGAAAACAAAATGGATCTTGTACTATCATTAGAGTTTACTTTGCACTGTATTCGCTGACCACTTAGACTTGAGACGGTTAGAACATTCTTCCCAAGAATCACTGCATGACAATCCAAGCCCATCCATACTTCAAACTCTGAACCTACAAGTTTAGCATTCATGTTAATAACTCTCTACATTCATTTAAATAAGCGTGAGACTTTTCACCAGAAAACACGTCATCAAGAATTTCAGGCTAGGTAATCAAATGGTTTTTAATGTTGGGGCTTAAGGTGTTACGAGGTATCAAATATGCGTCGGGATGCAAAACATTATGCAAAATCGCAGGAGAGAAAGAGTATATTGATATCCATGACCCCTTAACTACCTAAGTACAAACCACCAAGTCAAAGTAAACCAAACATGTGCAATCCTCAGGATGCATTTAAAGAACAAAATAACATGTAAAAATCTGATAGAAATAAGCATTACAAAGACATTTTTAATCATAGAACAGCCCTACAACATGAAGAAATGCAACACATCTATCTAACCCTCTAAAACGCTCAACACCGAGTAAACAAAAACTTAGGATCGTGTCTAAATCACCTAAATTTTTCAATCCTACCTAAATAACCAGAAGGATCATATCTACCATATTCTCTCCATTGTTTTTGAACATGTGTGCATATAAGATCAAAGAGAAATGCATGGAGATTCAATGAGATAGGGTGAAGGTGTGGTGCCAGACTAAAATGAGTCTGGTCACTGAGGATTATCGAAAAGAGTGGAAGAAAAATGGGGATGTAATCCTCAATGATTGGTTTGATTTCCTGATTTCAAGTTCCTGAATCAAAGCAATTAAGTTCATTGATAGTCCAAATAAATATATTTAAAAAAATTCTAACAAAAGCTTGAACTCCAAAGATTTCTAGCGGGGAGTTTGGTCCTGAGGTATTTCGGTTTTCCTGCGCTAAAATCTCAAGTAAAATGGTCAATAAGAATAAAAATGAAGTGCAATGCGTAGAGTCAATAGTCTAAAATAATCATAAACAACACATAATCCATAGGGAATGACTCAATAAAACATGAAAATTGACTCAAAATGAAACACCAAAATTAAAAAAAAAGCATAATTAGCCTCCCCCAGATTTATCTCACACTGTCTCGGTGTTAAAAAAATCCAAAGAATGGGTAAGTAGCAAATAAAAAGATAAGTCCAAATAAAAATAAAACCAAAAGAAAAATAAAAAAGAAAAGAAAGTCTACTGTGCGGCTCTGGAACTGCTGGCCGCGGGCCTAGCTTATGGTCTGGCTCTTGGAGGCCTGTCTGCATCTCCGAAGGCGTAATCTGCTCTCCTCTTGGAGTGCTTCACGCTCCGTCAAGCCTCCTCTTTCACAAGTGCCTCGCGTGTCTCCTCCTCATCCTCTGTCTCCTCATCCTCTGTCTCCTCCTCATCATCATCATCTGCACTAGCTGCATCTGCTGGAGGCGATGTACGCCTGATAGCGTCCTCTCTAACTGGCCTGCGAGGAGAATAAGAAAGTAAATGTCTTATCCTCGAGAGACCCCTGGCCAACCGCAACATAAGGGAACTCATCCTCTAATGACTCTGCACTATCCAAGCTTTGAACTCTGAATCTGAAGCAGCAAGTGGCGGTGGTGGGTCAAGCTCATAAGCACTGAAATCATCTGGGAACAGCTCCACAATCTCATGGTCGATAGGTACAACAAGTGAAGGTATATGCGCCTAATAGTCGGCATCATCATCATGGTACCCAGTAGGACCTGAGAAACCCTTCTTGAAAGAAGGGGGAGATGGGTAAAGATAGTCCGCTGGTGGTAGAAACTCAACTCCCGGTGAATCAGCAACGAAAGTAAAGTCAGGGCATGACAAGTCAATGTACAAAGACCTCTGCTGGCAATCCTGGAAGTGGTAGATAAAAGGTCTCGAATCATTGATGAACTTCTTCTGGGGAGAAACTAAGATGGAAGAATCCATGAGATGCTTCCCATCGAGGTAAGCATAGTGAGGTCTCTCGTCTCTCTAGACCTTCATCTGCTTGGGGAGTTTGAATTCCGCCCTCTGGTGACAAGTGAAATCAAACTTCACAAAACATAGGAGACGAACAATAAGGGCACCTATTGCAAAAGACTTCTTCTTAGAAGCAATCACCTTGAAGAAGGTGAACTTGTCAGCAACAACTGCGGCCATGTTCAAATTGTGGCCTCCACATAACGAATCTGAGCACCCAAATCCCAAGTGTATCTAACTCCAATGAGCAAAAGACTCAACTGATTGTTGGTAACATCATCCTGAATAAACTTGGCATAGATATGTGATATGCTCAGATTTTTGCCCGAGATAACACTGCAAGCGTACAGATGTACGTTGTAGTGGTTCGGGATCAAATCCACAGAGACCAAAGAGTAGCACGAAGAATCAAGATCAAACAGCGGGCTAAGGCTAAAAAGATGTCTTTAAGATTGATGCAAATGTCGAAAGTAAGAAAGCAAAGAAAACGCAGCAAGCAACGTAAGGTTATAAACAATTCAGAAAAGTATTGGGCATCGGGTATTCTCAGGGAAAAAAATTCATTGTTGACTTAAACTACAGATTAGGGAATAGGTTAAGAACCATCTTGAACTCAAATTCTAATCTAGAATTGATCTACTTCTGCAGTATCAGCGCCCTATGCACTAGAAACCTCGAGACTATCTTCCGTTGACCCTTGATTTCTAGTCATGCAGTACTAACAGGTTTGATAGGTTCACAATTCACTTAAACATCAACTTTCGTTGGCATAAGAAGAATTGTTCATCTATAATTCTTTCAAGCTTTTAATCATTCACCTTCTAGCAGTTAAACAACCTAAGATCAGAAACTAAGTGATCAATTTAGTTTCATGCATTACGATTAACTATAGACGATGATCCGTTATATAATATCCTTAAACATGCAATCCTATGTCAACAAATCATGAATCCCCTCTGTGAGAACCCTAAACCCAACGATGAAACTACTCACACATGTTCAGAGAATTGACACAAATCAATTTCAAGAGAGACATGATCATATTAATCAATAAACAAGAGTAAAAAGAGGGTTCGGAAAGCTTCTCAATGAAGATTTAAGATGCTTCTTCTCCCTACGTTACAAACTCTCTCAAAAACTCTCTCAAAGTCTCAGAAATTGCATAATGTAAAGAGAAACTCGAGTCTAGGTCTTTTTGATGAAATCCGGTCTGAAATAAGTTCGGTCTGGTTTTTCGTAAAATCGGTCCGAAAACCGGGACAGGGATTGATCGATCCATGTCCCTGGATCGGTCGATCTGTGTTAAAAAATCTGGGTATTTTCCAGCTTTGCGCGAACACTTCATTCGAGGCTTGAAATCCATCCAAAATACTTCATTTTCGCACATTCAAGCACGAATCCTGTAAAAACAACAAAGAACAAAAAACCGCGCCAAAACAATCCGAATACATACTAAAAACCATAGATCTCGAATGAAAACCGTACTAAAAACCTACTAAAATACTGACACATTAAATCCCCCAGACTTGAATCTTTGCTTTTCCTCAAGTAAAGAAAACGAAGACAAAGCCTACGGGAAAAGAAACTCAAAAGTCGAATGGACTGCATGCTTTCAGAAAACCTTACTCTACGCTACTTTCGCTAACCAATAAGACTTAGAACAGTTAGAACATTCTCTCCAAGAATCGCTGCATAACCTCCCAAGCCCATCCATACTCTTAAATCTGGACCTGCAAACTTAGCTTCCATGTTAATAACTCTCTACATTCAATTAATACAGGGCGTGAAACTTTTCACGAAAGAACTCATAAATCAGAGAATCAGGCTAGGTATTCAGGCTTTTTAGTGGTGAGACTTAGAGTATTGGGGTATCAAAACTGCGTAAGAAATGCAAGACAATATGCAAAACCGCAGGAGAAAAAGAGTATATTGATATCCATGTCCCCTAACTACACAAGTACAAACCACCAGTAAGAAAATAACCCATATATGTGCATTCTTCAGGGGGAAAATAATCAACATAACAATATGCTAACGCTAATTTCTAAACCAGATAAAAAGAAATAATAAACAATTTTCATTTTTTTTGGAATGAAAATCTGGTTCGAAATAGCATACTGATGACGTTTTTAAACTCTAAAACATCCACACAGCACAAAGAAATGCAACATATCCATCTAAACCACCTAAACACCCAACA
>OVAN01017343.1:0-10058 GCA_900406275.1 Anastatica hierochuntica
TCTAAATCACTCATCCCCTCCCCTCTCTTTTCTTTCTCTGTGTCTCTGCTCTGTAGGTTAGAAATGCTCTGTAGGTTAGAAATGATGTCTGATTTTGGTGTTGGTGGTTATTGCGACGGATTTGCTCGGGTATCAACTGGTTAACACCGGACNGTTTACATACTTACACTATCCTCTATCACGAAGTCCTCCTGAATAGATGCAGTAGGAAAAACTTAAAAGGCACGTAGAAATTCTATCCTAAAGTGACCGTAAGACTCAATATCCGAATATAAAGAGCAGACAGAAACAAAGTTGTATGCTAACGTTTTCATTAACTTAAAGATCCATATTCTATATGTTTCTCATTCAGGTCAAACGAACATGGAACTAATAGAGTAGTAACGAGCTTAAACCATCTGAAATTGTACTACACCGAATCAAAGTATCTCAAATTCAAAACACAAAATGTCCAAAATATCATTACTGACTTCAAGAACTGTCTCTGGAAACTAAATCCATTACCTTGTGAAAGATTTTCATTCCTCAAGAGTGGGAATTAATGCCAACTCGATGGCCAATAGGGATGAATACCATATCCAGTCTTCCAATTATCCAAGTAAACAACTTTCTTCACAGCCCAGAAAGATATGAAGAGAGCCAAAAGCATAATCAACCTTTGTGCAGTGAGATTCCTTACTCGAACAAGCACGTTGGTGACAAAGGCCAAAAGCAAACCAACCACAGTGTACAAGAATCCCACAGCGAATCCTTCGGCTCCAAGCTGCATTCCAGATCCTTGGTAAAAGAAAACGAGCTTGTTCGGATCGTTACGATCCTGAAGGAACATTGGCATTTTCCTGATGATGTTGTGCATTGTACCAGCGACGCTAAAGAAGTAGACGAAGATGGCACCTGATAACCAAAGCCTACGGTCATGGATAAGCGTTTCTCCTCTTAGGATTCTCTTAATGGCAAACGGAGTAGAGACAACGATCAACGCAACGATGACGCCGATCTGTGACTTAGAGAGAAGCGGCGGTCGTTGTATTGGACCGACTGTGAGTTTAGTTCGCTGCTCGACGAACTCCGCCATGGATTCCGCTAGACGAGAGTAATCAGACTGATCCATTTGACCAGATTCGTCACCAAGGTTCGAAATAGAAGGACCGACGAGGCGGATGTGCGGAAGGGCGTTAACGCCGAAGAGCTGGAACGAAGATTGGGACTGAGAAAACTCGATCTCACAGAAGAAAAGCTTGGTTCCATCGGATCCGTTGTTGTTAGCGAGGAAAGAAGCAGAGACGATGGCGAACTCGCGGCGGAGCTCTTGTAGACGAAGCTCGCTTTTGCTATGGAGCTGAGTAGCGTCGAAGAAGACGAGTAGCGAGTAAGGCCGGGGAGTGGAAACGGAGGTGAGGAATTTGGATATTCCATGGTCATCGAGGTGGATTACGCCTGATTCAGCGGCTGATCTGAGCGAAAGAAGCTCGCCGATAAGATCTGAATCGGAATCGGAAAATGATGCTGCAAATACCGATGATACAGCTGCTAAAAGGAATAGTAGAGATGAGAGTTTTGATCTGGCCGCCATTGTCGATCTCACCTTGAAGGTCTCTCTTTCTCTTTTTCAGATTCGAAAAGACTAAGAAAAGAGCGTTTACTAGAAAGTCTCTAGTTGAGGTAGAAGTTCTTCGAAGTTGTTAGCTTTTAGATCATCTCGCTGGTTATCCTAGATGGAAGTTCTTTATTGGGTGTTATATCCACGTGGTTATTTCTAATTCGTTAAATAATATCTTTAACTTATTTTGCTGCAATCGCTGATACCAAAACGCGATTTCATCTCTAGTTCTGCGTTTTAGCCAACAAGCGGTCACAGACCTTCCTTTTATTTTTGGTAGAAAACCAAAAGATTTTTAAACGTTAATAAATATTAACTCAACAACAAAGAGTAAAGTTCTTTCTTTCGAATCGTCTTAGCTTTTAGGGTTCTTAATCTATTTCTCGAGAGACGAAGATGGTGTGCGATAAATGTAAGTTTATCCAAAAATTTCCCTTTCTTTCAGATTTGAATCAGTCTATGCATCGATCAAAATATGTTGTTCGATCATTGTCTTTGTTGATTTGTCATCGCGATAAGAATAACCCTAATGATTTCTGATTCGATTTCATATCTTAGATCGAAACCCTGGAGATGAGTTTCGCGGATCTGTTAAATGATGAAAGCATGAACCTTTGACTCAGTTTTGTTTTACTTTTTTTTTTAGGTGAGAAGAAGTTATCTAAAGTGATAGTTCCAGATAAGTGGAAGGATGGTGCTCGCAATGTAACCGAAGGTGGTGGCCGTAAAATCAACGAAAACAAGCTTCTCTCCAAGAAGAATAGGTTTGTTTCTCTTATCAATTGAACTCTTCATAGAGTGTTAGATCGTATGTTTACACAATGGCGGAAACAGGGGTAAATTTGTAAGCTTGGAGACGTTAGTATCGACTTTTTGGTTTAGTTGAGTTGAGTATTGGTTTGTTTCTTATAGTTTACAAATTGTTTGTAAACGTTGAAGTTCGTATGAAATGACGATAAATTTGCAAGTTTGTATTGCCCTTTTTCGGCTGAGTTTTGGTTTGTTTCTCGATGTTCTTCTAAGAATCATCAGTAAATGTTTTAGGAAAGATTGCATAATTGTTGAACTCTACTGTTTCCATGTGTTCTTAGTTCTTTTTATCTAAGAACTATTATAGTTACCTGCAAATACTTAAGAGACTTAGTGTTGTTCTCGTTGTTGTCTTTGGTTTTGCTCATTGGCTGCTTCTGATTTTTTCTCGGGATGTTTCTTTGGGTTTATAGATGGACACCTTACGGTACCGCTACTACAAAGTGCATGATCTGCAAGCAGCAAGTGCATCAAGATGGTAAATATTGTCACACTTGTGCGTACAGCAAAGGTAAATATTAACACAATCTAGATATCCATATTATAGTATTGTAACACAAAAGTGATGGAGTTGGCTTTTCTCGGTTGTTCAGGAGTGTGTGCAATGTGCGGGAAGCAAGTCTTGGACACTAAGATGTATAAGCAAAGCAATGTGTAACAAATCCCACAATCTTTTGAGTTTCTATTCCTTTGATGACATCTGTTATAGCTGGGATGATGCCTTGAGCTTTCTTAACGATCTCACTCTTTCGCTCATGTTACCTCTCTTTCGATTATAGTATATCAAACAAAAGTTTCCCCTGTTTTGAGGTGGATTTCGTGTCAACTGTTAATCATATTGTTTTTCTTGGTGAACATGAAGTTATTGTCTTTAGGAATTTCGGTATTAAAGCTAGAGTTAGCTTGTTAAACGAAATAGAGTCAAAACTGGACCTTGTCCGTTATCAGATATGATCCCAGTTGTATATGACAAACCGAGATTTGGTTCATCATACCGTACACTTATGCGTCCAGTTCTCTTATAACGTAAAAGTTGAGTACTAATGGTAACAAAAGTGTCTGAAATTTGAATTCTCCTGTGTATCCTTGGATGGTAAACTATATCAGCGACCTATCTTCTCCTCTTCGATTCTTTACGCATTTCTGCAAAGTAATTCTCAAGATTCTGTTTCTCCCATAGCCTTCTCTGCACCAGATCTTCTTTCCTATGATCATCTGACAATCATTGCGTTGCACATTTTGTGTTAAACTGTTAATACATACACTAGATGAGGAAAACTGAAAAGAAGAGAAAATAGAAGGGTACCGAGATTAGCCCATGCGTCTGGAGCCACTCCGAGTGATCGTCGGGTTAGATATGACGCGTCTTCCCATGAATAAGGAGCTTTCTTAACCTTATATCTCCATACCCAACTGCTATACCATACTAGCAGCTAGAAGGAAACAGAAAGTTGAATCAATGATCTTGAGAAATGAAAAGGGAGTCTGTGAAGTGTGGAAGTACTTAAAAAAGAAACCTTGATAATAGTGTATGGTAGGAGAATAAATCGAACACCGAGAAGTTCCCACACTGACGGTTTTTCAGCTCCTTTGATTTGCAGGTCGAGTTTGTTGCTTAGCTCTTCCTGTAGTTTCCTGCCATCAAACCAAAAAAAAAAAAGATAGGGGGCAGCCGTTAGACTCATTTTTAACCAATAAAAAGACAAACCAAGAATGTTGAATTGCATACTGATCAATCTGCTTTGCACCCTTCTTCTTGTTAGTTACTCCACCCGTGCGTTTGAGTTCTAATGCCTTGAGCCTATTTTTGTATGCAGGACTTCGCTTCACAGTCGCTATAGCCTGCACCAAAACGCATCCATAAGGTCTCATTAACAAAACGAGCCCCCAAAGTTCGGAAAAAAAGAATTTAAGCTAGACAGAATTCTAATATTTTCAAGCATGAAAGTAAATGAATCACATTCAAGAGGTCAGAGTTCTACACATTCTCTGTTTCTCGAGATGTTATGATACATGTAATTACATGTTACACATACACCATAATTCTTAAAAAAATTTCAGAGCTATGTAGATAAGTAGTTTTAATGCTTACTGAGGCTTAAAATTTAATCAGATAGACTTGACATGCACCAGAAAAACTCTATGGAAAAGAGACATGGCTACGAAAGCATGGTGAGAGAATCCCTGTCTCTAATAAGTACCTCATTATATCTTGCTACGTTGTTCAGATATTGAAACACAGACAAAACAACAAGTAGGCCAACAAGAACCGCACGGGGATCCTGTAAACACAGTTAGGCAGCTGTATCAGTTTAAAGAATGCCGATGTCTTCTTTTTGCAAGAAAGGTCACCTAAAACATCCAAATAATATCTTACCGACTTATGTCCATATCTTGCTCGGTAGTATTGAGCGGTGTTGTAAAACACCTAAATACAAGAAATACAAAGTGGTTTGGAAAACTTTTAACGATCATTATAATCTGTGTAGTTCACAGCTTGTAGAAAACAAGAACTGACGTTGTCACTTGTCAATGAAAATGTTCTACTAACCTCTTCTGGATGTTCAATTGCATAATCATATTGTGCTCGAGTCTCATTATCTTTCAAAATCTGCAAGAAGTTTACACACAAACAAACAAAAACACCTATTTGAGAACTTTGTGACTACCTTTCAGGGATGCAAGAGAGAACTAAAATCAAAGTCAAGATCAACTCTGATTTCACAAACAAATTCTTCGAAATCATACAGCTTTATCGATTCCAAAATTCAAAAAATATTATACAAGATGAGTACCTCGTAAGCAGTGGCGATTTTCACAAACAGCTTCTTTGATTCGGGATCCGGATTCTTATCTGGATGACTAAATCGATTTCAGCAAAGATTAGAGACGATCAATATTCAAAACCCCATCAATCTGAACAACTTTAATCCAGAATCCTTACTGTTTCAGAGAAAGCTTGTAATAAGATCTCTTGATATCCGATGCGTTCGCATCTTGGGAAACACTGAAAATTGAAAATGCGGAAGATTAAGAGAGAGAGGAACATATAATGAAAGGAAACATCAAAATCTGAATTGGAAAAAATGGAGATCGGAAGCTGAACCCAAGAAGAGCGTAGCAATCTTCTGAGCCGCAATAAATGGCAGTCGAAGGCTGGACGAACAAACAAACGAAGAGAAGAATCAAAACCCCGCACCACCGTTCCGTCGCCGGCGGCGCCATTTCTTGCTTACTCGACGTCGGCCAATTGGGAGGAAAGTACCTTATAGACTTTTTTGTATTGTTTGTTTAGGGAGAACGAGCACATTATTTTTACTCTCAAAAACAAAACTTCAAAACTTCATATTCCAAGTTTCATTCTCAAAACAGTTTCATAGTTTTTATTTTTATTTTAGTCTCTACAATTAGACATTATACTTTTTATTCTTTCAAGTTTTGTTGTTTATCATTTTAATCCTTAAACATTTTATATCACATAATATTTCAAATATTCTCTTATAAATGTAATATTTACGCATAAAGTTAAATAAAATTTTTAAATAAGACTAAAAATATTTTATAACTAGAGTTGTACAACAACAATACTATAACTAGATTTTATGGAATAATGTGGTATTTTTTTGTAATTTAATATTTAATTTTGTAATTCTATGTAAAATTTTAATATTTTAGTGTAACTTTTGATTAATTAATATTGTTGTGATAATTTTGTGGATGCGTTAGTTATTTATAAATGTTTAATGAATTTAAATTAGTTATGATAAAGATAAGGACCACAATGTAAAATACAAATGTTTTTGAAGTTAAATTTGAAGTATAGTTTTTGGAGAAGAACATCTCCAAACTTCATTAAATGAAGATCCTTTTTGGAGATGCTCTAATTCCCCACGACAAATATAGGTCCACACCGAGACATAGTATCAAATGCTCATAAGATGAAAGTTAAATCATTTTATCTCTTTTAAATGGAAGTTTGAAACCTATTTTACATGAATGTTGGTTTTGATTGTTTATAACACAAACTGACAACAAACCGCTGAACCTGAGACCACACCGGAAAACTAGGAAAACCAATTTGTCTGAAAACCCGACCTGTTTTAGATTTAAAAACCAACCCATCTTCTTTCACATGAAGAAAAAATCTCCGAATTGATATTGAAGAACCCTAAATTCTATTTTACAAAATCGATTGTTATAGTTCCAAAAGCAAAGGTGAGCATGTTGTTACAATCTCTGTTTCGTTGTTTTAGTCTCATATGAGATGCATTTGCTGCAATTTTTTCCTATTTCTTCGATTTAAGATTGCATTTTCTGTGATTCATTAGTAACTAGTTTGTGTTTGTTTAGATTTCTCAACATGATTAATGTATCTAGAGAATCGAATGGCAGTTCAAATAACCGTTTCCGAGGAAAAACCAATTGTGTCCTAAGAAGTGTTGGTGGGGAGAAAAAATTGTGGGGTTAATATCAAAATCGAACAATAATCCGTACCGAAGATACTATAGGTGTTCTTATGCTGCATTGAATAAGGTAATGTTATCACTTATAATTGTTTATGTTGCTTGTTGTTTTGATTCTTTGTGATTGATTTTGTAGATGAGGAATGACAATCATATATTCTAATGGGTCGATGAAGCTTTGGTAGATGAGATTGAGAATATGAAATTCAACAATGTTTTTATGAAGTAACAACTAAAGGAGATTAGCACAGAACACACATAATTTGAGAAGATGGTGCTTGAGAGAATCCAAATTCAGGTAGAGAAGGAGATGTCTGAGAGGGTAGAAGGTACATTGTCTGATGTTAAAACAAATGTGAAGAAGATGATTTTTGTTGTCATCGGATGTATGATCATGGTGGTCATCAAGCTAATAGGTTGATTATGTATCAAGGAGGTGTTTTTTTTTTTTTTTTTTATCATTTGTAGCCTAATGGCACGTAGTTCCTCTCACTAGAGGTAGGTGCAGAGTTCGAACCCTGATTCTGTGAGATGACAGCAGAGGTGGTGCAATCACTAGCCCACTTGCTCCTCCCATCAAGGAGGTGTTTTTAGATGTTTTTTTATCATGTGTGAGAACTATTTGTGTTTATCCAATCCCAAATTCTTGTTTTATGGTTTTAGATATGTTGTGAGTATAAGACTTGAGTTATGATCTCTGCTATTGGATTCATAAACAAAATATATGAAGATAATAGCTTTCATAAAAATTGGTTTATAAACATATGTCATAGGCATTACATGGATCCCAAAAAAGTGACCATAATTCACACTATCAAAAATAAAATATGACCATGATTCACACTATCTAAACCCGAGAAACTATCAATATCTATTCCAAAAGCAGCATCTTCTACTTCCAAAAGCAACATGTTCTATTTCACTCACTGGCTTGATGACATTCAATGTCTTGAGAACCTCCTCCTTGATTACCTCCTTCTAGAGAACCTCCTCCTTGATGACTTTGTGAAGCCTACAATACACATGACCTCAATATACACACAACAGAAGGAATACACATGATATACAAGAAATTGAAAACATGTTAATGTGAACACACAACAGAAGGAATACACATTAACCTCTGGATGTGTGTTATTCTTCTTATGTAACTTAGAATTGTGATCTGCGGAACCACATACTCCATAGTGCACGATCCTTTTCTTTTCTTTTGGTTGCTTTTTTGTAGGAGACTCATTTACACGTCTCTTCCTCTTCTTATCAACTTTGGTCACCTTTTCCCTACTAGGTTGTGCTAGTTCTGGAGACCCATAAACATTAGAACCACCTGAAGCTGCCCGAAACCGAGAACCTCTTTGAGGAATAAGTCCTTCTATGTAGTTTTCTTCCATGTTGATGTCTTGAACCAGTTGCATACATAATCTTCAGCCAATAGCTTCTTCAGAACTATCATACCATAAGTATGCTCACAGGGGATTCCTCTTATGTCCCATTTCATGCAAGTGCAAGTCCTTTTTTCCAAGCTCACCTTGTATTCAAAACCATTCAGAAATGTTTCATACATGTTATTTGTGCTTTTGGTGATTTTACACTCACAAGCATCCTTGTAGTTGCTGCCAATATGTCTACTGCATAAGGAGTGCATATACCTAAAAAGAAGACAACAATTAAATTATATAGAAGAATGCAAGTTATTATGGATGTTTTTGGGGGATGTTCTTTGGAAACACTACGGAAGAAAGAGAAAACAATCAAAGCAAAGAGAATAGAGAAAGACGTTTGTATTGATCAAGAGAAGCAAGGTACAATGTGATTTAGGTGATTAAAACCCTTACAAAGATCGAGTTTCTCTTAACCTAATGTCTAGTCTCTAGTTTTTTTTTGTGAATACATTGTGTGTATGCAGAATCCAACACTTAGAATTTATATGAGTTTTGTGGATGATGAAGGCACTTTGGGGTGAATCTCGTTAGGACTAAAAGATGAACAACGAAGTTTCTTTATTGACTTCCTTAAATGT
Source organism: Anastatica hierochuntica (assembly GCA_900406275.1). NCBI lineage: Eukaryota > Viridiplantae > Streptophyta > Magnoliopsida > Brassicales > Brassicaceae > Anastatica > Anastatica hierochuntica. Next base: position 8,894 of record OVAN01017343.1, read on the forward strand.
GTGCAAATGATTTTAACGATGATGAATGATAAAAGACTGTCGTAACAATTGATCAATTTGACAGAAAATTATCTAAGTGTTCTCCAACGAAAAAGTGAGAATCCCTTTTTTTAGCCATCCCTCTGCCTTTTATACTCATTAGGTCTCTTTCTCTGTTCCTTGATATCCCGATATCTCCTCCTCCTTTCTCGGAGCTAACTCCACTTTTTCAGCCTTCTCCCCCAACGATTTTGACTTAGCCTTTGACAGAGACCTCAATCGATTCTGGAACGTTCGAGCGTTCTCTCTAACCGGACTCCGAATTTGGGCCCAGGGATGCGACCCGAATCATCTCTTCGGGCACTCATACAGAAAGCTGCTGGCTTGACCAAACGGAGGCTGCCCCGAACGGAGCCTCTTTTGATCACTCAACCTTCTTGTCTTAAGGATGATTTTGCTCTTCCTTGCTTGGGCCTATAAGGCCTCGTTGGCTTATGGCGGGATCTGGTACCAACATTTGCCCCCAAGTTTCTTGGTCGAGACTTCAAGGCCCAAGAAGTGGAAACTATTAGTTTGATCCCGCCTTCATTTAGTTTCGATAACTACAAATCCAATAGGAAATCTTTCCTTAATTTAAAACCAAGGGCTGAGATCTCGTGGCTTAGACTTCAACGGTGACAATTTAATGGAAGTTGAGAAGACCTGCCTTGGAACTCGCTTACTTGACGTGATATAAAGATGGCTCATTAACCTCTTCACACCATTATCTCACGCTTCTAGTCCACGATCTCCAAGGTAATCATCTCTCTCCTCTTTATTTACTTTCTTTCAAAGACGAAACTTTTCGTCTCCTTGCCCTTCTTTAGAATCATAAAAATTAGGAACCTCTAGGGCTTCTTCTCCCTTCTACTCTCTAATTAGGCTTGGTCGATTCGTCTAAGATTCTTTCCGATCCTCTTTCCTAGTTTCCGATCACCTATTCCCTATTCGCGATGGGTCATCAGGCTGCAGAAGGTTCCAAGGCTTCAAAGAAAGGGGGTAAACTTAAACAGAAGAAATCTGGGATGATTGATAAAGCTGCTACCGTCGCCATCTCAATAAAGCAGGTGGCTCGGTCCCTTGCTGATGCAACCCGGGATCTTTGAAACTAGAAAACAGAACCTTTCGGAACTGAATTAGATCAGGA
>OVAN01017344.1:0-10057 GCA_900406275.1 Anastatica hierochuntica
ACATACATATCTAGTTACGAAACAGTCGTAAAGTTGCGACTATTTTTTCACACCGTCTGCAACTGCGTGATATGGTCTAAAAATAGTTGCACTTTTGCGACTATTTGTTACGAAACATATCTAGTTACAAAAGAGTCATTAATTTGCGACTATTTTGTCACTCTTTCTGCAACTATAACGTCACATACATATCTAGTTACGAAACAGTCGTAAATTTGCGACTATNTTGCGACTATTTTGTCACTCCTTCTGCAACTACGTGATATGGTCTGAAAACAGTTGCACTTTTGCCCCTATTTGTTGTTTACTCGTTAAATAATCGCTAATTTGCGACGTTTTTCAGACTTTTGGTTATGGTCGTAATTTAACGACTATTTTACCTCAACGCATTTTTCCGTCGTTAAAGTGTCGTTATGTTGACGTAAAATGGTCACTATATTTGCGACTACTTATACGGTCGCAATAAACAGTCGCAAAAAGACAGTTTTCTTGTAGTGGCTCTTAAATTAACAAAGAGAAGGAACAATCATGATTAATATGCCTTAATTAAGAGAGTGAGGTGAAAAGGTTAGAGTTAATGCTCTCGAGGTTACACATTTCACATTAAGAATCATCGTTTTATTTTGAAAATTGAATCCCGACAGCTTGATTTTCGAGACATAAAGATGAAAAAATTAGGAGGTGTAAGAAAGTGAATAAAAAGTCTCCATCTCAACCATAAATTTAATTAGGATTCGCGGTCGAAATTGCATGTAAAACTTCAGAGTGATCTTGTCAATATATTTTAAATAGGGGGTTGACGTCATCAAGGTGAGTGTTATGAGGAAGTTAATTCTCTTCTCGCCCTTTAAGTTTCATAAATTTTACTTAAAGGGCTAGGGGCAAATGTTGATGTTGAATTCATTAAGACCGAATCCGACCCATGAAGCATATTTTCGAATTGGCATATAAGTCTTAACCTAGGAATTAGCCCAAATCTGACATGATGGTGAATAAAGATACGACTCAACTGCACATCTCGCATAAGCTATATGACGGCTAGGAGAAAGAGGAGGAGGTTAAGCTAACCGATTCAAACATATAAGGAAATCAAAAGTACAAGTCATACCACTCAATCGCTTCTCCCTGAATATATGCGGTCAACTTAAAATATGTGATCCCGAGATTTGCAGGTTCATTTAACCTAATTCAAAAGCTACTTAAGAGATCGGAAAATCTTAATTTCGCTAATAAAATTTTAGACACTTTATAGTTGCTCTGCAAGCTTCCTGCTCTTACTTTCTTTCTCATTTGTATTGATTAATTTGACAGTTTATACAAAATCTTTTCTTCTTAGCAGTTTTATTTCTTATTTATGTTCTCAATTGGACTTGGGCGACCATCACATCGTTCTTACCTAATCTAAATACAGATTTCAAATATAGATTTTAGTACCACCCAAACATGGCAAAGCTTTTGCAATAGGTTTAAACACCGTAATTACACTTATTATCAAAATGGTTACCATTGAAAATATTAGTTAAATAAAAATGAATGGAATATAGATTAGTGGAATAAGAATGATAGAGTAAATTTTTTATTTCATTCATTCCTCTCCTAAATAGTAAAAGAACAAGTTTTTTTAAAAAAAATCAAAATGTTCAGTTTTTTCCAGCAAAATTAATAGAATTTTTTTCACTTACTATTCATCTCAAATGGTAATTATTTAGGAATGTTCAATTCTTCCAATTTTATTCTTTTAATTATGCACCTATTTGCACCAGTAATCGTCTTAAGTAATTTGTATCTATAAGAAAATTATATAAACTATACATGCTATATATTGATAAGTCTAGTAAATAATCTTAAAAGCATATAATAAAATATTAACCGAGAACTTAAGACCAAGAAGAAAAGCCAACATGTTTGTTGGTTCTCTCATCGTCCATGTAGTCACAATGATACACATATCAATGGTCCTCTCCATTTCGTTAACACACTAATTTGGTGGAGAGAAATATGCATATCAATGGTTCTTATTCCCTTTTAGGCCTTGAATGTGTGAAGCGGGACGATGTGGTTCGTAGTGCGGGACAATATTGTGTCTCCATTCAATATCTTTTAGTTTTCTGTCATTGGTTAAACTAAAAATTAATAAATAAATAAAGTATAAATGCGGTCCATTTTATCTCATAGACCGCAACTGAAAAGAATGAATTATGGTGTGGTTGGGTTATTGTTGTAGTGTTTTAGTATTTTATTATATTTGTTTTATTATTAAAAAAAAGACACAACAGTTTCGTAATGTTTTTTGGTAACCAAACTTTAGACTTTTTTTTCGTTCTTCCATATTATGTATACATATACTACATATATAGTTCTTAAACTGTGGAATTAAATTATATATGTTAGTTTTATTAAATTTTACAATTCTATTCAATTAATAATTGTTCCAAACCCGTATTGAATCCTTTTAGAAATTAGAAAACCAACTTGAATCTAAAAAGTATGATCAAAACATATTACGAAACTAATTTAAGAATTATTTGGATGATATAGAAACAACAGAGGTAGCAAATAGACAACATATGTAGCAAATAAGAGATAATATTGCAAATATATTATAGGAAATCAATAAATTAATAATATTTTGTTGATGTGATATATTTTTATTACATAAATAATATGTCAATTATTTTTTAAAAATTAAATAAAATAAGATTTTAAATTATATTTTTATCATTAATTTATTTTAATTTATAAAATATACATATATTATATGTATCCCACATTATTTAATATTTACCATTCAAACGGTTGTCATGATTTATGAATGAATCTACATATAATGTTTTTTTCTCTCTCTTGCGATGGCGAAAGTGAGGGCTTGTTAGGTTTTTTCTTCACCCAGACACGGCGACACGGTGGCCCGGCGGATGAGTCTGGCGGCGAACCAACGACAGTGGTTGGGTTGGTATGGTTGCTTGGGAATATCGTGGTGGTCTATCCATCGTTTGGAGATTCATTTTGGAGAGGATTCTAAAGGCACGAATCTTCAATATCTTTGGAAGGTGAGATCGTGTGAGATCCAGGGAGAATCGGAAGAGTCAAGATGGTGGGAGAAGATATGGGAAAGAGGTTGATGCGGAAGCTGTTTGGGGTTGTAGAGATACAAAGATTTGAAGATACGGAAATTGGGAGATTCGAATGGGTATATGGGATCTTGAGCATTTCGATGAGTTTCCTTTCTACAGCAGATCCTCCAATCTCAGAGATAGGATTTCGATTTGTCATTTATCGGCATTGATACTTACAGGGTATGTTCATGAGCTTTGGCTTCTCTATAAAGTCAAGAGGCTTGTTAGCTGTTCAGACTCAAGTTTACAAGTTTTGGGTTCTGGTTTTGAGTGTAACACAGTCGGCTGCATCTGTTCTTTACGGTCGGCCCTTGAGGTTTACTCTAAGCTTTGTTCATCTTTGTCTGTTGTGGTTCTTTCTGGGAGTTTTGGGAAGATTTCAGATGGCTCAATTGGGTGTCAGTAACGGCAAGGCAGTGGTTCGTACGGAATCGGTGAGACTCTCGACGGTTGGAATTGTTAGGCGTGTGAAACAGTTTTCACTCACCTTAATTGGAAGGCTGATGAACCCTGATATCCAGAGGATGGAGAGTTTGATCGCCAATCTGCTAAAGATATGGAGGTTGGAAGGTAAAGTAGAAGGAGGAGAGTTGGGAAACGGGAAGTTCCAGTTCACGTTTCTGAATGAGAAAGATCTCTTAGATGTCTTAAGCTGGGGACCGTACCACTTTGATGGCTGGATGGTCTCTCTCGTTCGATGGGAGCTGGTGATTCTGCCTCTCTACCTGTCGGCTATTACCTTTTGGGTCATTGTGAACGATATTCCAATGCATTTATGGGCAGAGGAAATGGTTCGCGTAGTGGGTAAAGCAATTGGTGAAGTCAAGGGCTTTGATGAGGACTCTGGAAGTGTCCTAGTGACAGTGGATGGGTCTAAGCCAATGATCTTTACAACAGTTGTACCGTTTGAGCATGGCGAGGAGATTACGGTAGGACTGAAGTATGATAAACTTACTGGCTTTTGCAAGCATTGTCACATGCTGTCTCACGACATTACGGTTTGTCCGGAATTGAAAGAGACTCAGACTCAATGTGGGCACTCTACTTTGGTTCCAAAAGAGGGGTATTCCTTGGGAGAAGACAAGGCTCGTGATGGTACGCGGAGATTACCAGTGAAAAGAGCTCTGGATTTGGAGCTCACAGAGAGCATGGATAGGAATAATTTTGGCAGGAGTGAACAACATATGGTTTCTACTAACGCCCAGGGAAGGAACAAAGATTCCTATGCTGAAGTGGTGCAGCGCGACACTGATGTAAATGGAGTTTAGAGACAGGTTCGTCAAAAGGGGTATAAAGGGGGTAATTATCGGAATAATACTAAAGACAACTGAATAAAGGTGAGCAATACGTCTCATTGACAGAAACGACGCCAAACTTGGCCGAAGCCTCTGTACTCTTTGGGCACATGCTTAAGTCAAAAGATGGAGCTAACGGGGGAGCAGGCTCAAGCGGCTCTTATTCTTGACAAAGGCAAGGCTGTCGCTATTGTTGAAGATGAGGGTGGGAAGAACGAGGGTACACAGGCTGGACTGGTGGAGAATATGCTAGATAATGATGATCTCCTTATTGAGGAGGGAGAGATGGTAAATGAGGAGGAGCTCGGAGAGGATCCTGATGCTATGGATTTACCAGAGGCGGAAAATGATCCGGATGTTCTGGAGCAGGAGTTGGATGAGGAATTATGGGAGAATGAGCAGGAGAATGAGGCTAATGCTGATGCGGTTGCTGATGGTTTCGTCACTAATCTGGTTGAGACGGAGGGTACGGTCCAATTGGACCCACATGGTGCTACAGGTATGTTTCGATATGAACTTACTTCAAAATCGGAAATTTCTGGTTATGTTTCTGGTTCGGTTATTGCTGATTCTGCATCTAGTTTTGAACGGCATTTAAATGGCATTGCTACTGGTTTATGTGATATTAAGTTAGATAGTAAGAAGGCTGTTTTGACTAAGAGTAGTAAAAGTCTCGGGAAAATAAAAGGAATGAGTTTTAAGAAGATGGACATGTTGTTAATGGTCTCGCCGCGCAAGCGTATGGATTCTAAGGGTAGATTAGTTAAGGCTTCACATGGTCCTAAAATTTTGTCTTCTCATGTTACAGGAGCTAAGAATTTAGGTAATGAGATTACGAGAGGTACAAAGGACTTGATACTTCCCAAGACAGCAAGGAAAGGAATGGTGGTTTCCCTGAATCCACAGGCTCGCCCATGAAGATTATGAGCTGGAACTGTCAAGGTCTGGGCGGGGATTTGACAGCAGACACTTTGAGAGATCTATGGAAAAAAATTAGGTCTGATATTATTTTCTTATCTGAGACAAAACAATCGTTATCTTGTTTACAAAAGTTTAAAATTGAGTTTGGTTTTAATAATTTGTATACCGCGGATCCTATTGGATTAAGTGGTGGACTTGCTATCTTTTATAATAATGAAATAAGTTTGGAGGTTTTATTTTCCGATAATCGTATTATCGATGTATTTGCTTCGTTTTATGGAATTAAAGTTTCAATCTCCTTTGTCTACGGGGACCCTGTGGCTGCAAATAGGGGTATTGTTTGGGAAAAACTTATGGACATAGGTTCGAATAGATCGACTGCTTGGTTGATCATAGGTGATCTTAACGAATTAACCGGGAATCATGAGAAAAAAGGGGGCAAAATGAGAAATGCGGCATCTTTTCTTCCCTTTAATCAGATGCTGAGTCACTACGGGATGACAAAGTTCTCTTGTGTTGGGGATCAGTTTTCATGGAAAGGTACACGAAATAAACAAAATGTACGATGTAAGCTAGATAAAGCGGTGGGAAACGAGGAATGGCATAGTGCATTTGGTCACTCAAAGGTGGAATACTTAGCACGGATCGGGTCAGATCATAGACCAATTCTGCTAAAATCCAATTAAAGGGTGGAGAAATATTACAAAAATTTCCGTTTTGACAAGAGATGGATAGGGAAGGAGGGTTTTGCAGAGGCTATTGAGTGCGGATGGCAACGCACTCGGAATTTTAGGATCCCAGGTTTTGTGGATAAAGTACACAATTTTCGGAACTCTATCTCTTGGTGGAGGAAAAACAATGTTCCACCAGGTAAGGCGAGGATCGACACACTAAAGGAAAAATTGGAAGAAGCGCAAAATGATGACTCGGTATCTCCGGGTGAAATTGTAGATATTAAAAGGAAATTGCAAGAGGCCTATAAGGATGAAGAGATTTACTGGAAACAAAAGAGTAGGAATTTGTGGTTAAAAGAGTGCGATAAGAATACAAAAATTTTCCACACAACAACCAAGCAAAGAAGGGCGAGAAACTGGATCTCGGGATTATTTAATCCACGAGGAGACTGGGAGGAACAACTAGAAGGAATGGAGGCCATAACAATTGAGTATTTTAATGATTTGTTTAAATCTACCGGGACGAGTGATTTCACTCAGGTTCTAGAGAATGTTGATTCCGTTATTTCTGATAACATCAACAAAAAAACATTGACTCGAGATGTAACGGAAAATGAAGTAAGGATAACGTTTTTTGCAATGCACCCTGAGAAATCCCCTGGGCCTGACGGGATGACTGCTTTGTTTTTCCAAAGATATTGGGGGATTCTGAAGGAGGATTTAGTTGGTCTGGTTACGGATTTCTTTAGATCTGGCAAATTTGATGCTCGATTGAATGAGACTAATATTTGTCTCATACCCAAGACGGGTCAACCCAAGAGGATGTCAGAACGGAGGCCTATTAGTCTCTGTAACGTGGCTTATAAGATTATCTCTAAACTCCTACGCTTGCGGTTAAAAAAGTTCCTACCCCGTATCATCTCGAAAACATAGTCGGCCTTTGTCTCTGGAAGATTAATTACGGAGAATATCTTAATTGCTCAGGAGATGTTCCATGGTTTGCGTACTAACAAAAAGTTTCGCCATGATTTTATGGCCATTAAGACGGATATGAGTAAAGCTTATGACAGGATCGAATGGTCATTCCTGTAGGCAGTCCTAAAAAAGTTAGGTTTTGGGCAAAGGTGAATATCTTGGTTAATGTGGTACATCCGATCGGTTTTTTACAAGAGACTTTTTAATGGTCGACCAACGGGGAATATAGTACCCCAACGAGGGCTGAGACAAGGGGATCCTCTGTCACTGTACCTCTTTATTATTTTTACGGAAGTTTTGATTGCGAATATCAAACGTAAGGAGCGAGATAATGCAATATCGGGGATTCAAATAGCCCATCATAGCATGGCAATATCACACCTTCTCGTTGCAGATGATAGCATTTTCTTCTGTAAAGTAGAGGGTTCACAATGTCAAACTATCCTGGATGTCTTGCGTGATTATGGGCATGCTTCAGGGCAAGTAATAAATTTTGATCATCGGTAATGTTTGGGAAGAATGTTCCAGAACAGACAAAGGTTTTGCTGAAGACAAGGTTAGGTATTTCAAAGGAGGGTGGTATGAGCACATATCTTGGAATTCCTGAGAGTCTGGGTGGGGGGGGGGTTCCAAGAGTCAGATTTTTAATTTTGTCAGAGAACGGTTGGGAGATCAAGTGAATGGTTGGTCTTCCAAGTTTCTATCAAAGGGGGGAAAAGAGATCCTGATCAAATCAGTTGCTCTTGCGCTACCCAATTATGTCATGTCATGTTTTAAGCTTCCCCAAGTGTTAACAAAAAAGTTAACTAGTGCGATTTGTAAATTCTGGTGGAGCTCTAATAGATGTAACCGCGGTCTCCATTGGGTTGCATGGGACAATTTATGTATACCAAAAGAGAATGGAGGCCTAGGCTTCAAATCTCTGGAGGATTTCAATACAACCTTATTGGCTAAACAATTATGGAGGTTGATTCAGTATCCTAGGTCACTAGTGGCTCGGGTTTTACGTGGTTGATATTTCAGGAAGGTTCATCCGTCAAATGCAAGGAAACCTCATTCGCCCTCTTTCGGTTGGAAGAGTATTTTCTCAACTCAGAATTTGCTTAGGATACATATAGGTTATGGGATAAACACATCGGTCTGGCATGATCCGTGGATTCCGGATGATATCCCGCGACCCGCAAGAGGGAGGGGGTAGCCTGAGGTATCCTAGGCTAAAGGTACAACAATTGATTGATCCACAAACGAATGACTGGCATGTGACACTTCTAAAGGAATTATTCAATCCATAGGACATTATTTTAATTCGGGGTATTTATCCGAGCTGCACCGTTACGTACGTTTGGCACTTTACCAAGTCGGGACAGTATACTGTTAAATCGGGCTACAAAATCCTTAATGCTCTGGAGATATCTCGAATTAATAATAATGGCTAGGGACCAGGTTTAGACGCTTTAAAAGCTTTCACTTGGCAAATACAATGTCCCTAGAAGATTCAACATCTTCTTTGGAAAATTATAACAGGAAGTCTGGCAGCAACTAGTGAACTAGTTCAAAGGGGGGTTCGTGTGATACAATTTGTCAAAGTTGTGGCTCCTATGAGGAAACAATTAATCATATCTTTTTTTTAGTGTGCCTCGATCCAGCACATTTGGGATCCCTACAAGGACCAAACAAGAAAGAGAGCCTTTCCTTCTGAGGCACTTTACACTAATATGGCCTACCTTTTTTGGCATAACCCTGTGCAAACTCGGGATAGCGATCGTGCCGATCCATTCCCATGGATACTTTGGTTAATTTGGAAAGCAAGAAATAAAAAGGTTTTCCAAGGAGTACAATTGGATGTGGCAGAAATACTCCGTTCAGCAGAGACATATGCTTTAGCTTGGAACGAAGCACAAATCGCCCTCTCCTCGGATGAGGATAGGCTTTGTAGCAAACCAAGCATTCTGGATTGGTTACTTTGTCGGATAGACGGTTCATGGAAACAATCGGATCCTACTTCAGGACTTGGATGGATATGCACCAATAAAGATGGGGAGGTCATTTTGATGGGAGCGAAATGCCAACGTCGGAGTCTTTCACCACTTCATGCCGAGTTCGAAGCACTGCTATGGGCGATGACAGAACTGCATAATCGCAGAATAGACTGCCAGGTTTTCCAGACTGATTGCGCGGAGCTCATTATTATTATTCAGCTTCCGTAGGATTAGCTAGCCTTCTATACACAAATTCAAGATTACCAGCATCTATGTGGATTCTTCACCGACTTCTCATTGATGCATGTTCCGCGGACAACAAACCCGCAAACAGATAATTTGGCACGAAGATCCCGTTCTTTTTTAAATGATTTTATTAATGTAGACACAGTTTCTCCGAACTGGCTTTCCACGTCGAGATTTAGTTAATAATTAATGTGTGGTTGAAAAAAAAAACTATTGTCCCGCACTGCATATTACTTTTGTTACCATTCACGCACAGTTGTAAACCGTTTGTTTTACATGAACCGCAGTTGTCCCGCATCACGCGTTTTTCTCATTCAAACCGCACTCAAACTGCACCGCACCATCCAATTCGTTTGTCTCGCACCGTCCAACCTGCTATCACCAGCCGGAGCCTTAGTCAGACATTCATCTTAACGCTGCTAACAAAATTTAAGAACAAAATCTTGAGCCTAGAAAGAGAACAAAAAGTTTGATGGATCACATTAATATCCCCTTTACAGCATCAACGCAGAAGGGTGACCTGCTAAATATATTAATAAGATATCTAACGAATGTTAGAGTTGTTAAACTTCATAATGGTATAAAATAGATCTGGGCGTTCGGTTACCCTTTCGGTTTCGGTTTGGTTCTTTTGGTTCTCGGTTCTCAAAAATTGGAACCATTCGGGCCCTTAAATATTTCGATTCAATTTCGGTTCGGTTCCGATTCGGTTCGGGTTCGGTTCCGATTGAATTAAGTAACCATTCAGGTATAAATTTTTGGATATTTTCGGGTATTTTCGATTATCATATATATATATATATATATATATATATATATATATGCGTTTAAAAGTTGGTGTTCAAGTTTTT
>OVAN01017345.1:0-10057 GCA_900406275.1 Anastatica hierochuntica
TTCCTATCATTAATAAAGATATCCTTCTCATTAGTTTCACAACAAAATGCATGAAAGGGATGAGTTGACTTTAACATGGATGGTTTTTCCTTGTGATCGGAATGGTGCAGGATCGCGGTGGTGGATTCCATTTCATTATGATTTGCTTTAGCGAAGCTAGGGTGTATGAGGCGATGCTTAATGGGGGGTACTAAGCCAGACGGTTGTATCAGAGAGTTGTGTTTTTGCGTAGGTTGCGACTGTAAGTCAATTGCTGTATGTAGCCTTATCAGATCGATAAAGCGTTCACAGAAGGATATTTTTTGTTGTTTAGGTTCCATGTTTGTTGCTTGGTCTAGGTTTATGCTTTCGTGATTTGGTTATTATTCGATCGAACTAGGGTTTTGGTGTGGTCGTTGCTGAGCGGTTTGTTTGAAAAGTCACTCACCCTTACTTTTTGCTTACATTTTACATTTGTTTGGTTAAGCATGTTTGTAGTGAGAAGCGGCCAATTCAAATTAAAGTTGGCGATTTTGTAAAAGATAGTTAGCACTGTACCAAGTTTGGCTAATCCTGAAACCCTGCAGGATCCGGTGTTATAAAAAGTCTCGCTGATAATGCAGGATAACTAATACACCCTAACCCAATTTTTATATCGCGTTCAAAGCATTCCACGAGTCCAGTCAAGCAGTGATCGAACTTCCCAACTTTCCTACCTCTTTTATAAATTTCCTCAATGAGGTTCACAGTCTGATCAATCTAAATTTTGTAGTCTCTACCTTAAAATGACAAACCATTCATCAAGCCATGCAGCGAAAATAAAACGATATGAACTGTCTTAATAAACTTATACCTTACCCTACCATACTTTAGTCATTTGCCAACATCGGTTTGTTCATTTTTCACATTCGGATATGGCATTGTCTTGCACCTTTTGAACTATTTCCTTCTCGACCACGAGCCACAATTTTCTTATCTTGAGTGAATCACCCGAACACCATCTCCCCTCGTTACTTAGTCACTCAACAAACAATTCCCACATGACCAAGAAATGGCTTGGATCCTTCATCTCTTCTCTAAGCCAACAACCACTTTTTCCCTTTTGCCATCTACGAGAATTATCCTTCCGATAAAAAACTTTCAAATACCAATCATGAATCCATCTTCTACGGTATGCATTGGACCATCAGTCCATACACCACCAATGTCCTTTTGGCTTCCAGTAACAGTCGGGTCAGCTACTCACAAGGTTGTTTATTACCTTCATGGTTTATCTTTCCATCTCCCCACGTTTCAACTCAAGAAGCGAGCACTAGTGCAACTGCATCTACACAACCTGTTGGAGTAAGCTTGAAGAGGAAGAAGAAGACTTGAGGTGCAAGTTACTAAAGGTCCTAATCCTAAGTAGTTTAGGAGCTATCTAAACTAGAGAATATTTGTTAGGGGTTATCTAGAAATAAAAGAAAGTGTTTTTAGGATTAGGAATTGGCTTTTATATAAATACTCATCCATTGAGTTGTGATGGATGTGTGAGATTTAGAGAGATTGTTTTGGGAGTTTACACAAAGCAATAAAAGGAGAGTTATTCCTTAATCTTAAAGTGTCTTTTAAACATACAAAATTGAGTGCTTCAATTGGTATCAGAGCCATAAAACCTTCTCTTCACAACCCTAAAACTGTCGATCATAAAAGAAAGAAGAATACATTTTCTTCTTCTTTTCAAACCGAAAATAACATCAAGTTTCAAAGCTCTCTGTCCTTATTCGATTTTACATAAATCAGAAGAGGCGACATGAGAGAAATAAAACACGATGTCTGGAGAAGTTATGCCCGTAGCAAGCACAACACGAGAAGAAGGAGGAGCTGACCGCGCCGTAGCAAGCGGAGGAGGAATTAAGGGAGGCGGAGCTAGCGGCTCATCCTCTATCCAATGTCCTATGCTCACATCTGCAATTTATGTAGTTTGAGCAATCAGAATGAAAGCAACTCTTAGAGTAAACAAAGCATGGGATGTAGTTGAAACAGAGACCATGATGATGATAAAAATGACGTTGCTATGGCTCTGTTGTTTCAATCTATTCCCGAAAGCCTTGTCTTACAATTTGGAGAACTTGGTACTGCTAAAAAGGTATGGGATGCAATCAAGACAAGACATGTTGGTGCTGAGAGAGAGTAAGAGAAGCTAGGTTACAAACCTTGATGTCAGAATTCGAAAGACTAAAGATGAAAGATACGGAGACCATAGACATGTTTGGTGGGAAGCTTGCTGAGATGTCTTCGAAATCAGCAACTTTAGGAGTCAACATCGAAGAATCCAAACTGGTAAAGAAATTTCTAACAAGTCTCCCACGGAATAAATACATACATATTGTAGCTTCACTAAAGCAAGTCCTAGACTTAAACACCATAAACTTTGAAGATATTATCGGGCGGTTAAAAGTTTATGAAGAACGCATCATTGATGATGATGAACCCCTTGGAGAAAACAATAAACTGATGTATGAAAATATGGAGCCACAATCGAATCAAAGCTATTGAGATTATGGATCAGAGACGCGGGGACGTGGGAGAGGAGGACAGTTTTTCCCAAGAAGAAGAGGACGTGGCCGGTTTGGAGCTAAAGACCTCTCGCGCATTACCTGTTTTCGTTGTGATAAAGTAGGCCACTACGCATCCAGCTGTCCCGATCGACTCCTAAAACTACAAGAAGCTCAGGAGAATGAGAAAGAAGAAACTCAAGGTGCAGATGAGCTCATGTTACACGAAGAAATCTTTCCCCATGAAAAGAACATTGAACGTGAAAAATATGAAACAATTCTTGGAGATGACATATGGTACTTGGACAATGGAGCAAGTAACCATATGTCAGGAGACAAAAGATACTTCTCGAGTCTAGATAACACAGTCACAGGCAAAGTTCGATTTGGTGATGATTCTCGGATAGATATCAAAGTAAAAAGAGAAGTATCTTTCATTGATATGAATGGAGAAGAAAGGATTCTAAAGGATGTTTATTACATTCCAGATCTGAAAAGTAACATTGTGAGCTCTGGACAAGCCACAGAATCGGGATGTGATATAAGAATGAGAAGAGAAGACCTGACTATGCTAGATCATAATGGAAAGCTACTTGTAAAGTCGACAAGAGCAAAGAACCGACTCTACAAAGTGAAGATGGGGCTTGTAAAATCCGTGACTTGTTTACACCTTACGGAAATGGATGAGTCGAGTAGATGGCATGCACGACTTGGCCACGTGAACAATGAGACGATAAAGATGATGGTGCAAAGACAGCTGGTACAAGGACCGTCGGGGCTAAGCATCAAGCAAGTAATCTGTGGAACATGCCCTCTAGGCAAGCAAACCCGGCGACCATTTCCCCAAGCCTCGACATATAGAGCTGACAAGATCCTTCGCTTATTGCATGGTGATCTGTGCGGCCCCATAACCCCATGCACGCCTGCAGAAAACAAGTACATCTTTGTGATCATCGATGATTACTCCAGGTACATGTGGACAATACTCTCGAAGGAAAAGAGTGATGCATTCAACAAGTTCAGAAAACTAAAGAATGTGGTTGAACAAGAGATGGGAAAGAGAATTAAAGTCTTCAGAACGAACAGAGGAGGAGAATTTGTGTCACAAGAATTTAACTCATTCTGTGAAGAGTCTGGCATCCAAAGACATCTTACTGCACCTTACACCCCGCAGCAGAATGGCGTAGTAGAAAGACGGAACATAACATTGATGGAGATGACAAGAAGTATACTAAAGCATATGCGAATGCCAAACTACCTTTGGGGAGAAGCAGTTCGTCACTCCACATATCTGTTAAACAAAATAGCAACTAGAGCTCTTAAGGATAAAACTCCGTATGAATTATTCCGTGGGAAAATATCAAATATCGATCACTTGAGAATATTTGGGTGCATATGTTATGCAAAAATCAGGCATATTGAAGAAGCTGGATGATCGATCGAAAATCCTTGTTCATTTGGGAACGGAACCCGGGTCCAAAGCATATCGATTGTATGATCCAAAAGGAAGGAAGATCATAGTTAGCCCAAATGTTGTATTTGACGAAGCAAAAAGCTGGATATGGAACTGTGATGATTCGAGCTTAGAACATCAAGAAGGATTTGTTCTCACATTGGGACAATATGGAAATCGAGGATTGAAAGACATAGACAATGACATTAATGAGCATGGTGAGGCAGAAGGTGACATAGTTGCAAATCACGGAAGCTCCAGCCACCGTGGTAACACCTTGGAATCGACAGGAGAATCCTCGCGAGAAAGATCAAATCTCTATCGTAGGAGCCCTGGCCAGCACATAACCATTGAATCATCCCCTGTTCGTGATATCTCGGATGATTATGGTAGCCTTGACTAGCACGGAACCTCTGAAGCTTCAAGTTCCTCTGTTCGTGACTCATCAAATCGAGACAATGGTGGTGACAATGGCGAAAGCACAAAATCGCAGCATGATATCGGTGGAGCCGATCACTCTGAAGTAAGCACATGCGGACCATTGAGGAGAACAAGCAGACAAACTCTAAGACCTAAATACCTAGATGATTACATCTTACTTGCTGAGGAAGAAGGAGAAAAGGTGTTACTTTGCATAAATAATGAACCTTACACGTTCATGGAGGCAAGTAAATCGAAAGAGTGGGTCCTTGCGTGTGAAGACGAAATCACTTCAATTAACAAAAATCATTGTTGGAATCTTGTTGATCTACCTCATGGTATTAAACCAATTGGTCTTAAATAGATTTTCAAGATAAAAAGCAATTCTGATGGAAGCATCAGCAAGTATAAAGCTAGACTTGTTGCAAAAGGATATGTGCAACAATATGGAGTAGATTTTGAAGAGGTTTTTGCGCTAGTCGCAAGACTTGAGACAATACGTTTGCTTCTTAATCTTTCAGCTTCTCATGGCTGGGAAATACATCACCTGGATGTAAAAACATCCTTTTTACATGGAGAACTAAAGGAGAATGTCTATGTCTTACAACCAGAAGGTTTCGAAGTAAATGAGAGTGAAGGGAAAGTTTATAAACTCAAGAAAGCACTCTATGGATTGAGACAGGTGCCAAGAGCCTGAAACAACAAGTTGAATCAAATACTTCTTAAGTTCAAGTTTGAAAAGTGTGTCAAAGAGCCTTCGGTGTACAGAAAAGAGGTCGATGGTGAGCTTTTGTTAATAGCTGTTTATGTTGATGATCTTTTTGTTATAGGAACAAGTATCAAGATCATTAAGAACTTTAAAGGAGAAATGAGCTCTAAGTTTGAAATGAGTGACTTTGGTAAGCTGACTTACTACCTAAGAATGGAAGTAAATCAATATGAATGGAAGATAACAGTCACGCAGCGCAGATATGCCCTGCGAATTCTAGAAGATGCAGCAATGAAGACATGCAATCTAGTACATACGCCTATGGAAATGAATCTAACGTTGTCTAAGTATGAGGCCGAGAAAGAGATCGATGCCACTGGGTTTCGCAAAAATGTAGGTTGCCTCAGGTATTTGCTTCACATAAGGTCAGACATGTCGTATGCAGTTGGAGTACTAAGTCGTTACATGCAAAGTCCTAGAGAATCACATGGAGCTGCAATGAAGCATATCTTGAGGTACTTGAGAGGAACTATTGAGTTCAGATTAGTGTTTGAAAAACTGACCTCAGTATTACCTAGATTAATAGGCTATAGTGATAGCAGTCATAATAATTATCCGGATGATGGGAAAAGTACAAGCGGACACATTTTTTATCTAGGCGAAGGACCCATTTCTTGGTGTTCGCAGAAACAAGACATTGTGGCACTGTCCTCATGCGAAGCAGAGTTTATGGCTCAACTGAAGCTTCAAAACAAGCCATCTGGCTCCAAGACCTTCTTGCAGAAATCATGGGTAAAGAAGGCGAAAAAGCTTTGCTGAGAATTGACAATCGTTCATCCATAGCATTGACGAAGAATCCTGTTTTCCATGGGCGCAGTAAACATATCCATCGCAGGTATCATTTCATAAGAGAATGCATAGAAAATGGGCAAAATGAAGATGAGCACATTCCCGGGATAGAGCAGAAAGTAGACATATTAACTAAGGCACTTGGGAAGACGAAGTTCAAAGAAATGAGAGACTTGATTGGAGTTCGAGACATGTCAAGGATGGACTTCAAGCTTAAAGGGGAGATTGTTGGAGTAAGCTTGAAGAGGAAGAAGAAGACTTGAGGTGCAAGTTACTAAAGGTCCTAATCCTAAGTAGTTTAGGAGTTATCTAAACTAGAGAATATTTGTTAGGAGTTATCTAGAAATAAAAGAAAGTGTTTTTAGGATTCGGAATTTGCTTTTATATAAATACTCATCCATTGAGTTGTGATGAATGTGTGAGATTTAGAGAGATTTTTTTGGGAGTTTAAACAAAGCAATAAAAGGAGAGTTATTCCTTAATCTTAAAGTGTCTTTTAAACATACAAAATCGAGTGCTTCATAGCCGACCATTTTTTGGCGACCTCCCCCATCAACTGTGAATCCTCCATTTCACTTTCAAATCTTGGTCCATCACTTTCTCTCTCTTCTGCAACGGAAGTGTTCGAGTTTTGTATTCCCGACCCATCACTTCCCGGAATCTCTTTGTTCCCCGCATGGTCCAATGATAGTGATCTTCGGTGTTTTGATCCTCAATGATCAATCCCAGAAAAGCGTTCTCCTGTTGTACCCATTAGTTCCCATGGTCCAGTTATTCTTCATGACCTTTCACCATCAGAGAATTGTTGGATCATAAATATGACGGCCATAATCACCCTTTCCTCGGACAACCTTTCCTTTCTCGTGAATTCTATGTGTTTCCCCCAACCAGCTACTGATGCAACACAAAGTGAACACGAAGCTGGAATGGAGCTGAGCTCAAGTGAGGATGAGTTTGAAGATGGAGAAGAGACTGATTCAAATCAGATTACAGATCAAGATCCCATCGAATTGTCTAAGGGTCCAATTAGGAGATCATACATTAGGAGGCTGCAGAATCGAATTCAAACGTTGGTTCACTCTATACCAAGTTCGAATTCAATTCAGGAGCTAAACCAAGTTGCGACCAAGACAATTAACTTTTCGGTTTTTATGGTTCAATTTTTGACTCATATTTTAATTAAAGCCTGGTTTGTTTTGGGTCTTGTTTAGAAACAAATTAAGAGGTTTTTATTTTAAGTTAATTTGGGTTTATTTTTGATTTGGTTTTTTCGAAAATATGGGTTTGTTTAGGTTAGAATTTTCGACAACCCTAGTAGTTTTCTATTTAAACTTTGTTCTGCAGACTTTTTAGATTCATTCATCGTTTTATCAAAATCCTTTTTTCTTCACAAAGCTGTGAATCCCTTGTTCAAGTCGAACAAACCTTCTTTGCTTACAGAGTTCATTCTCTAATAAGCATCTTGTCTTTAAGATCTTAAAAGGAGTTCAATCACCTGATCTAAAGGCTTCTATCCTTCGTAAACTCATCGAAAATACCTCCATCTTTTCGCAGAAATCATAGAAAAATAAAATACAGAAAGAATCCTCTTGTTTCAGCGAGTTCTATCATCCAAATTCGATCAAATCCTTATCAAAAGGGCATCAAATTGTATCAGAGCACTGAAACAGAGGAAAATTCTCGAAAAAAAAACAGCAAGAAAATCGGGTAAAAACCTTCAAAAACCATCGATTTTTTTTTCTGTTCTCCTAGGAAACACTTTCTTCTCTATCTTATTCTGAGTTTCCAAAGGCTATTGAGATGTAATTACAGCGGGACAAAAAACAATCTGAACGCTTTAAAATCTGAAAAAACTGAAGAGAAATCCAGCTTCTTGCGGTAAAGGGATTGCGGTTGCAATTTCCACTGCAAGTTTCAGCCTTTGCAATCAAACCTCTTAATCTCTCTATCTTCTCTTGGGGGGCGTTGTGGATTTGGATTCTGAAGATCTGAAATTTGTTCCTCTTGAGCTTGGGATATCACGAAAAGAACAGAAAATTGTTCTGAAAATTCTCAAAAAAAAAAAATCGAGTGAAACACACAAAAAGCAGAGAGTTGTGAGGCTTTGGCTAATAATTTTTTTAATTTTAACTCGTTTGTTTGAGTTTGTTGGATTTTATAGTTCTGACCGCGATTTCCAGCAGCAAAACACAGCAAATTCTCGGCATAAACAGACGACATTGGCAGGAAATTTTTCACTAATTTTAACACTTGTTGATTTTGGTGATTCTTTGCAGAAACATGTCAGGTTCTGACAAGGATTTGCAGCTTCCGAAGGAACCATCTCCTAATCCACTTAACAAATTACAGCTTGAAGTAATTGTTGCTGCTATAATTAAAACCATGGAGAAAACTAACGTTCATAATTCTTCTAATAGTGAACGAGATGTGCAAGATGTAAAATCTGCAGCTAAGGCGAAGGAAAAACGAGATGGCAAGCGGATCATGGGCGAAACCTCAGGCTATGCGGCTTCCTTTTTTGATGAAGACGAAGAGTTGCTTCAAGGAGTTGCTGAATACTCGACACACAGGAGACCAACGAACAGGAGAGCTCCAATTCGCGATGAGGACATCATGCTTGGTTATCATACTCCAAGACGAGCTCAAAGACAAGCTGCTGAACCTCCAGCTGCTGATGAGAGCATCATCAACCTCAAGTTGCGCATTCCATCTTTTGATGGCAAGAATGATCCAGATGCGTATCTTGAATGGGAGAAAAAGATGGAGAATGTTTTTGATGTGCAGAATTTTTTCAGTCTAAAAAGGTGCAACTTGCCGCTACTGAATTCAGTGGATACGCCCTTCATTGGTGGGACCAAATAGTCACAACACGCCGCAGAATAGGAGAGCCTCAAGTAGCCTCTTGGTTTGAGCTAAAGACGCTTATGAAATGACGTTTTGTTCCTGTTCATTACAGTAAAGAGGTACATCAAAAACTTCGTAGATTAACTCAAGGACTGAAATCTGTTGATGATTATTTTCAGGAGATGAAAACTTTGATGATCCGAGCTGATGTTGATGAGGATGAAAACGCCACTATGGCACAGTTTCTGGCTGGTTTAAATCGTGAGATACAAGACCAGTTGGAGATGTATGATTTTAATGATGTGTATGAGCTGCTGCACAAGGCTATTTTGATTGAGAAAAGGCTGAAGCGAAAGGCCACACATCGTTCGTTTTCAGGCAATTTTCGGACCCCAAGAGCTGAACAAGTTGGCAAAAAACCAGTAGCTGAACCGAAGAGTTTTTCGCGCGAGGATAAAGGAAAACCATTAGTTGTGCGTTCCCGAGACGTCAAATGCTACAAATGCCAAGGTTTTGGGCACTATGTGAATGAATGCACCAACAAGAAGGTGACGCTCATGCTAGACAATGGAGAAGTGATTTCAGATGATGAGAAATCTGAAAATTCTGAGGATGACATAATAGACTATCCGGTCTATGGAAAGCTCATGGTGACAAGAAGATCCCTAGCTCTACAAGTCACGCCATCTGAATCTGAACAAAGGGAGAATTTATTTCATACTCGTTGTTTGGTTTCTCAGAAAATTTGCAGCTTGATTATTGATAATGGGAGTTGTACTAATGTTTCGAGTGAATTTCTTGTAGGTAAATTGGGATTAAAGACCAGCAAGCATCCATCACCATACAAACTTCAGTGGCTGAATGAGCTTGGCGAGCTCAAGGTGACGGAACAAGTCACAGTGCCTCTATGCATCGGATGGTACAATGATGAGATTATTTGCGATGTTTTGCCAATGGATTCCAGTCACATTCTGCTGGGAAGGCCTTGGCAATTCAACAAGAAGGCTGTCCATGACGGTTATACAAATCGTTACTCCTTTAAACATCAAGATAAAAAGATTGTGTTGGTTCCTTTACCTCCACAGGAAGTCTATGCGGATCAAATGAATTTAAAACGAAGCAAAGATGAGTTTAAAACTCAAGAACAGACCGCAGGAAATGGTGATAAAAAGGAGGTGCTTCTCATGGCTAAGGTAAGAGATCTTACTAAAACAGTGCATCTTTCTCAGCCCATGTTTTTAATTCTTTCTAAGGATTCACTAATGA
>OVAN01017346.1:0-10055 GCA_900406275.1 Anastatica hierochuntica
ACCGTGCTTGGTCCTTGCGCCAGTTGGCGCCAAGGACCGTGCTTGGTACTGCCGCCAGGTTGCGCTAAGGACCGTGCTTGGTTTTGGCGCCAGTTGGCGCCAAGGACCGTGCTAGGTCCTGGCGCCAGTTGGCGCCAAGGACCGTGCTTGGTCCTGGCGCCAGTTGGCGCCAAGGACTTGGCNGTTGGCGCCAAGGACTTGGCTTGGTCCTAGCGCCAATTGGCGCTAAGGACTTGGCTTGGTCCTGGCGCCAATTGGCGCCAAGGACTTGGCTTGATCCTGGCGTCAATTCTGATCGACGTCTAGATTGTCCTGTAGTTTAGTCTTCAATCGGTTCCAAGACTCGTTCGTAGGTTTGGCTTCAATTGGCGTTTAAGCATTTCTTCGAAACGACGCGGTTCTCCGGTGGACGCGGAGGTTTCGTATCGTTCCGAAGTTCGTAACGCGAGGTCTTCCAAGAGTTTATTCATAAATCGTGGATGTTAACTTTAGCATTCGGGCTCTTTAGTTGTTCGCGGACGGATAGACTTTNACGTTAAGTCTTGACGGCGATGAGTCTAGCTGTTGGTCGTGTTTCCGAGTAAGTCCAATTAGCGATGCGATCTAAGACGTTGATTTCGAGATGACCATTTTTGACACCAACAATTTGTTGATATAGAATTCCATGTTTAGGGATATTATCAAATGGATCTTCATCTATGGTTAATCGTAATGCATGAAACTGAATTTATCACTTAGTTTCTGATCTTAGGTTGTTTAACTGCTGGAAGGTAAATTTTTAAATGCCTGAAAGAATTATAGATGAGCAATTCTTCTTAAGCCAACGGAAGTTGATGTTTAAGTGAATTGTGAACCTATCAAACCTGTTAGTACTACATGACTAGAAATTGAGGGTCAAAGAAAGTTAGTCTTGAGGTTTCTAGTGCATAGGGCGCTGATGCTATGGAAGTAGATTAGTTCTAGATATGAATTTGAGTTCAATACGGTTCTTAATCTCTTCCCTAATATGTAGTTTAAGTCAACAATGAAATGTTTCCCTGAGAATACCTGATGCCCAACACTTCTTTGAATTGTTTACAACCTTACGTTGATGTCTGCATTTCTTGCTCTCTTTCATTTCGATTTTTGCATCATTTTTAAAGACATCTTTTTAGCCTTAGCCCGCTGTTTAATTTTGATTCTTCGTGCTACTCTTTGGTCTCTGTGGATTCGATCCCAAACCAGTACAACGTACATTTGTACGCTTGCAGTGTTATCTTGGGCGAAAACCTGAGCATATCAAAAGTCCAGTAACTCGTGGGAAACTAAACGCGAGAATAACGAAATCAACGTCCGAGACCTGCGAGACCTCCGAGAGATCTCATTAAACAAGTTCTGGAGCGATAAGAAGTCACCGTGAACGACGGTAAGCCGCATCGCTTCGAAAAGACGGTCAACACGAACAGTGGCAAGTTTGGACGCCTATTGGGCGCCCAAACCACAATCTGGACGCCCAAAGGGTGTCGGGACCATATTCTGGACACCCATTGTGCGCCCAAACCACGCTTTCCCGATTGTCTTTTCCTTCAAATCTCGGTTCAAGCGTTTCTTGTTTCGTCGCGGCAATAACCGTAAAGACTTGAAACTTTCGTTAAAACTTCGTATCGATTGTACGAAACGATAATGGTTAGCCCAAACACCGACATTGTCTTAACCATACGATCGGTCTTATCATTTCGTAAAACTGTCACCGCATAGTCGTACGAAGAACGAAAATTGCTTTGTCGCTAAACAGCTCACGAAGACCCACAACGCGAAAAAAGCCTACTTACGATTTCGGAACGAGAACCGGCCCAATTACGTCAACGATCTACCCGAGGTTCGTGAAAGATAAGAGGAAAATACGATAAAGGCAAGGTCTGAAGATAAATATGGAAAATCCGTAAGAATATGGAATATTCCCGAAAAAATGGAATATTTCTGGGGAAGGATATGCAGGAATCTAGGGTAGAAAAGGAAACGGATTTAACCTACGAAGGCATATAAACGGAGGGCTAAGGAGAAGAATGGGACAGACAGAGAAATTTCATCACCACCAAACACTTAGAAAGTTAGGGTTTGACTTTCGTTTTTCATTAGCGAGCTACGACTCAACTAGGTTTACGAGTTTACGCTGTTAGATCTAGGGTTCTCTCCGACAATTCTTGTGGCCACGGCTTCACATCAGTTGTAAACGCTCAAACACGAATTCGGAATAAGATCTCTTTCACTATACTTCGTTTACTATTTTTGCTTACTTTCGATTTACTTTTCGTTTACTATTTCGTTTTACTGTAACTTTGTTATCTACGAATCTTGTTTACTTTTACTTTGCAATCTCTTTACGTTTAATTCATCATCTGTTTTCATCACCTTCTTATCTCTCATTGTTTGGCCCAGCAGAAATCCGGTACCTCAGAGAATGTTGGGGTTTCCTGACTTTCCTTCGATATCGTAAATCAACAGCGCGAATTTCGGTTCCCACAGTTTGGCGCTAGAAGGAGGAGGCCCATTCGCGCAGGGTACGTATCATTCTAACTCGTAGCCGCAAAACGCTAGATCGAATAAGACTACAGACGACCAGAACAATCAACCAGCTCGTGACGGCGACAACGCCAACGACAACGTTAAAAGCACTCCAGTCACGAATAACACTGCGGTAAACGCTAACGCAAACACCACGGTAAACGCTAACGCAAACACCGCGGCGTTCGAGGAGATCAAGAAGATGTTCTCGTATCTCGCACAGAAGTTGACCGAAAAAGACAAACTATCTAACTCCCTCACTAAACAGGTTGAAACTCTAACTACGATGACTAGAACCATCCTTCCGCGTGGAGCTACCAGACTCTGCGGAAGGAGACTCGACTTCACCACTCCGTGTGACTTACTCCAAAACGCACAGGAAAATCCATCAGAACAAAGCCCCTATGTAATCGCCCCTGTTTTACCTCGGAATAACGTGGAAGATCCCCCAAATCCGGCAAGGAAAAAAAGGATAACGAAGCCAAGCGAATTGACCTTGACATCAGCGATCAATCTGATCCCACGGATGAAGACGCTGACGTACACCTAAGAAGGGTTAAGGGTCGCACGACCCAAAGGGATTCTCAGCTCATCGAACCCATGATGGAAGAAGAGGAAAATATCTTCTAGGTAGAGCAAGAGAAGCAGGCCGAGGAGCAGGCCAGAGCCATTCGCAGGACGTGCCAACCATCTCGAAAAAAGACCAACGATGATCTCAACGAGATTCGCGATCTCCGCGTCTACATCGCAAAAACGGCGGCAGAGGTCAAAGCGGTAAAATCGCAGATCCGTCACGCGACTAGTGTCACGCCAGAGATCGACAGACTCCTTGAAGAGGCTCGACAAAATCCATTCACTACTCGCATAACCAACCCCAGAGTATCCGATCCCGGGAAAGTGAAAATCTCGATGTATGACGAAACTTCCGATCCAGAAGCTCACTTGCAGACCTTCCACATCGCAATGGCAAGGTCCAAGCTCAAGGAAGGCGAAAAAAGACGTTGGCTTCTGCCACCTATTCGTTGAGCATTTCCAAGGAGCAGCCCTCAAATAGCTCTCCCGCCTAAATCGAAACTCAATTGGGAGTTTCTGTCAACTCTCCTTGGAATTTCTCAAACAGTACTCCATGTTTTATGACAGAGAAACTTTCGATGTTGACCTATGGAGCCTGTCTCAAAGGGAAGACGAATCTCTCCGAGATTTCATGAGTAGGTTCAAAATAATAATATCGAGAGTCAGCGAGATCAGCGACAAAGTGGCGATAGACGCACTTAGGAAGACTCTTTAGTACAAGTCGAAGTTCAGAAAGTGGATAGCCCTCGAAAAACCACGCACTGTTCAGAACGTGCTTCATAAGGCCAAATATTTCATCATCATCGAAGAGGAGATGAAAGTTCTATCGCAAAAACACAAACCTGCGAAGGCATCCTTGAAAGACTTAACCTCTGAACAGAAATCAAAAAAGAAGGTCCCTCGTAACGACAATTACGTTCATCACGAGGGAGAAGACGTCCGAGGGGCGCACAATTACGCTGTCAATTCCCCGACTGAACAAGGTAAGACGTTGGGCAACACCTGGATGTGGAACTTGTTGTACGATGAAAACACCTTTTGCTAGTTTCACCAAACAAAGGGTCACTCCACCGCGAACTACAAAGTTCTCGGAGCGAGGTTAACCGCAAAACTGCTCGCAGGGGAAATCTCGAATGTAACCAGCGTTAAAAACCTCATACGTGATACAGCTCACCCGCTGAGGACCAAGAAAGTACCCACATGAGATGTCGCGTCTCAAGGAACCCAAGCTGACGGAAAACGTGGCTGGAGACGTGATGACAAAGGCAAATACACCAATCGCCGCATGGTAAATATGACCATCGGAGGAACCCAGTTCTTTCGCGACACTGTCTCATCGATAAAAACCTACCATCGAAAGTTTGAGACAAGCGCAAACTGGTCCGCTCCACCCGACGATGCAAACGACACTATCACCTTCGAGAAATACGATCCTCTCGTGATCGACCTCGTCATCAGAGACCTCGAGGTCGCAAGAATCCCCGTGGATACAGGAAATACAGTCGATATCATCTTTCGCGACACTCTCAACAGAATGAACATCGAGTTGTCCGAAGTCACACCCATGTCGAAACCACTCACGGGTTTTTCCAGCACAACGTCCATGACTCTCGGATCGATTAAACTTCATGTGATTGCCAAGGAAGTTACGAAAATCGTCGACTTCGCCGTCGTCGACCATCCTGCCATCTACAACGTAATTATGGGCACACCATGGATAAACTTCATGAAGGTGGTTCTGTCAAACTACCACCTCGGCATTAAATTCCCAACTCCTAACGAAATCGATGTAATTTGGGGATGCTAAAAGCAGACACGACTTTGCTTCCTAGCCGAACATAAGCTAAGGCAAGTCGCAGTGACGCCCATGGTTAAACTTAAACGAATGAAGACAACCCGGCCATCAATCAAAGACTCTTCAAAAACTGATGTGCCAGAATTGTCAGCTCAACAAACGGCTCATGCCGAAGGAAACAAGCAAACTTCCGAGCCTAATGTCCCCGAAAAAGCAACACTCTCGACGCTAGAGGAAACCGTCGACCCAGCTATAGTCGTCACGACTGAAACGGTCGACGCAACTTTGCCAAAAGAGTAGTCATTCGCAGTAACAAACTGAACTACGAGACAAATTGTTCCTCGAAAGAGGTACGTAGGCAGCTCTTCACAAGAATAGTTCAGTTGTCCCCTTCCTCCAAAAAGGGGGGGGAGTGGGTGTACGTATACTCGTATACTCCCACATTTTTATATCTGCCTTGTACTCGATATTTAAAAAAAAAGTTCGTTAATAAGAAAACGCAACAAGATTTCCAGCAAGTCTCACAATACTCTTTTATCGCAAAAACACATCTTCTCGCAGATGACTTTACGGCTACCACAACAATCCACAATTCGCTAAAAAACGCCCAGGTAATACCGTAAACCCGGAAATGAAAATCATACGATAGAATCATACCTCTCTTAACAAACCTTGACTAAAAATGTTCATTAACGCATTACACTACTAAACGGAAAGATTTCTGGCCTCGACGAGTACATAAGCAGTCTTAAAAAAAACGCACATGACCTTTCTCGAATTGGTCCTTGTACATCCGACTAGGATAATAGCGCGCTATAAAAGAAATCCAAAATTTTTGTCAGCACTTCAAGGCGACTTAAAAATTGTCCCTGCAGAGATGCTCGATTCCGACCATACGAGTCGTATAAGCCGAGAACATATCCCGCGCTCTAAATCGGTTCGGAATCAGGTTAAAATCGCAACGGGAAACGTAAGCCGGAATTAGTCACCGCACCCCCTAGAACCGAGAGTAAACCTAAGTCTTTCCCTAAACCCAACACACTGGTCTATAACATCTCAAGGCATGATATCTAACTGATATGATATCATAAAACATGTCTCATCGTTCATATCTAAACGTTGAAGAAAGTTTACGAAACTTCATAACATCCCGAACGAGCAACGCATAGAACGATCCGCAAAAAGAGTTAAATACGAGACGACAACTCGTATTTTCCCTCTGCACCAAATCAAACTAAACCCAACACACTGGTCTCAAACATCTCAAGACATAGTATCTAATCGATACGAAATTTGTCCCTCCGCCTATGTTCTCACGTTCAAGAAAATTTGAAAGAATAAATCTTTCAAAAGTTTGCACCTGAAACTAACGAGCATAGCGATTCTGAGAGGAGTAGAAATAAGACGACAACTCATGATCCTTCTTCGCAACCAGGATGCTACTCATACGCAACCAAATCATAAGGAAAAACATCATTCAATAATACTAAAATTACAAGGTAAGAGGTTTCGAGGCCACACACGGCCAACCCTGATAAAACATGAAATAGCCACACTTGGCCAAAACGCGACTAATAAACAGGGAAACGCTCCCTCAAAAGACGAACACTTCTCACTCATAAATCATACTCGAAGTTACCAGAGATCGAGAAGTTGCACGCGCTAGACGGCCCCGGGTTTTGATCGACCGCGCCCTCGTCGCACTGAGCAGTGTCCCCGACTTCACCCATATCGGGAGAAACGGGAATCGGGGCCCAATGACCTCGAACCCTCTCTTCGATAGACGGGATCCAAGACACAACTTCCTTACACCTCCTTATGTGACTAGACATCTTGTCCATTTCTAAGTCATAAGAGTAGTCGGGAAGCTGGGTGCGATACAGGGCGCCTACCAAACCACGGGATTCATGCAATTCCCCGAAGGTCTGATAAGCACGATTGTACTGATCAAAGTCCTCCTCGAACTGAACTGATTGACCGGACACGATCGAGGCGACCTCTCGCTTCCCGCGCTTGTACGCGCGGCGAACTTGCGATGCTTGACTCTCCGCCAATTCCCTTTCGCGAGACGAAATCGCTTTGACCTCCTTCTTCAGGTGAGCTTTCTCGTCTTCAAGTCTCTTGGCCTTGAACCGAACCATCTCCGCCTCCAGGTTTCTCTCCCGAAGGGCCTCATCCATCACATGGAAACCCTACAAAACAAAGTCATCAGAAGTTAGAAGCGATATCATGTGAACGTTTGCAATCATAACGTATGTACGAAAACTAACCCCCATGCACAAACGTGAAGCCAGCTCATGTCACTCGGATCTAACAAATCCCATGCCAGTCGCGGTTTGATACCTTGGGGCATCAAGGGAAGCGAAAAAGTCCTCCCATTCAGGAACTTCTCCAAAAGGCGGCACCGAAGGTTGACTCGGACCGCTACCATCTTCGCCGAATATAGCATGGTGCCACGACCCGTAAGATGGCCCTCTCCCATTCTCGGCAATGTCGCCCCCATTAGAAGGCGCACGCTCATTTGTGGGTGACCTCTCCCTCTCAAAATCGAGAGGCAACTCATACAGGGTAAAGTTTTCCATAGTCGGTGTCAAGCTCCCCTTCCGAAATCGTGTCGGGCTGAGTACGACTATTGTGGTACGTGACCGCATTACGAACCCGCTGCGGGGAGAAGTAACCCCAATGGAATGCACCGCCTCGGAGAAGGTCCCTGACGGTGCAAATGTCTGTCGGATGCAGAGGAAGGGGATCCAATTCTTCAAAACAAAAAAATCATCAGATATGGGCAAACGAGAAGAGAGCGGCCAGGGTATCAAAAGCGATACCCGCGGGACCCCATTCACGCCAAAAAAGAGAAAAATGTATTCGCTCTCGACCGAAGTGCTATCTAAACGGGCAAAGAAGTATCGTTTTCTCCATTTATGGAAATTGGATGCAAACGATTGGATCACTGCCATGTTTGCCCTCGGTTTGAGGCAATAATATAGTGATCTACCCGCGGCATACGGAGTTAAAAGCGCCAATAGATAATCGACGCTTAAGTTCATCCCTCGCTCATAACCCAAAACCAAGAGTCCAACGAGGTTTTGGGGACCGATGGGCGAGAGCTGACCGATGGATAAACCGTAATGATCCAAAAGCTTGACTATGACTCCCGGAGTGGGAAACCACAACCGGCAAAGTAAAAAATGCGCCTTGTAGCATGTAGAGAAACCACGAGGCCGAGAATCATCGTCCTCTCCACCAACCGGCATTCGGAACTCCACCTCATCTGAGACTTGGCAGAAAACCCGGATCATGGCAAGGAAGGAGTTTCGACACTCGCTTGGCCTACGAGCGTCCTTTTTGAATTTCGGTCCCGGCAGACACCACGATTCGGCCGGTGGAGCTCCGATACCACCCGTAATCCGCCATTATTCCCTCGCCTCGTTAGGATCGACGAAGTGCGGCACGAACTCGACTTTCGGTACAACCTCTCCGTTCGGAACTTGTAGACTCTCGAGGTCAAAAGTCGACGACAAGGCACCCTCGGATAGTAGATTATTCGTAGCCATGGCACAAAAGAAGGAAAAAAAATGGAAAGGACAAGGATCTTAATTTTACCTTAAGCAAATTTCTGTGAGAATGAGCAAGTGAAAGGTTTGAAAAGTTACTTCTCTTACTTATAGAAAGAAAAGTTTACTATTCATCCTCGGATTTTTTTTAGCCATCAATTCCGCCTAATTTGTCTAAAGTGCCTTTAAAGTTCGCAAGAACATTTCAACGATTCTTGCAAACTGGGGGGCTAACTGATGGGGTCAAAAACGGTTACGACGAAATCGATGCCTAAAAGAGTAACGGAAGCATCATCTCTCTCTCGAAAATCTAAATCGCGAAAGGATTAACAATTCTGAGGCTTTTTTCGTTATGTCAATCTCCTCTCGACCAAATGTCGAAGATCCGCGTCTAGCAATCCAGTAACTCGCGGGAAACTAAACGCGAGAATAACAAAATCAACATCCGAGACCTCCGNCTCGAAAATCTAAATCGCGAAAGGATTAACAATTCTGAGGCTTTTTTCGTTATGTCAATCTCCTCTCGACCAAATGTCGAAGATCCGCGTCTAGCAATCCAGTAACTCGCGGGAAACTAAACGCGAGAATAACAAAATCAACATCCGAGACCTCCGAGAGATTCATCGTCTGTTTTCATCGCGTTCTTATCTCTCATTGTTTGGCCCAGCAGAAATCTGGGACCTCAGGGAAAGATGGGGTTTCCTGACTTTCCATGGATATCGTAAATCGACAGTGCGAATTTAGGTTCCCACAAAGGCCTTCGGAGTGTCATATTGTGCAAGATTCATCCTTTGTCAACGTTGATTTGCGCCTTGTTTCCCCTCAGCTGCAACATTCTGCTTGCCAGCTTGTTGACCACCAGCATTAGCACCACCTCCAGTAGGTGGGGTAGCTCCAGGAAGAACTCCAGGATAGAGAGGATTATGATGAACTTGAATGGGATCTCCCAAGTTATCACCCATGATTTGAGCAAACTCAAATTTTTAATAACCTCCTGCAACTTCTCTTTCTTCTTTTGTCTCTCTAGACGCGAAGGTTCAAGATCGACTTCAACAAGATTTTCGATCCCTTGGCTTCTAGTATAAGGCATGTTCATGCACCTGAAAGCACAAAAACCAAGAAGAAAAAGAAGAGATTAAGCAAAATAAAGAAAAATGCCTTAGGCACGCAATGATCCTAAGTTATAAGACTCCCTATTGGTCCCCGGCAACGGAACCAAAAAAACTTGATACCTCAGGTTTTCGCCCGAAAAACACTGCAAGCGCACAGATGTATGTTGTAGTGGTTCGGGATCGAATCCACAGAGACCAAAGGTAGTACGAAGAATGTAGAATCAAACAGTGGGCTAAGGCTAAGAAAATGTCTTTTAACATGATGCAAATATTGAAAATTAGAAAGCAAAGAAATGCACACAGCAATGATGGGGTTGTAAAATCAATCTTGGGCATCGCGTATTCTCAAGAAACAATTCATTGTTGATTCAAATTAAAGAGTAGGGAATAAGTTTTAAACCGTCTTGAACTCAAACACTAAAGAACAACTGATCTACTTCCGTAGTATCAGCTCCCTATGTATTAGAAATCTCAAGA
>OVAN01017347.1:0-10054 GCA_900406275.1 Anastatica hierochuntica
TTCTATCTCTTTAGTCGAATCTAGCAGCACATTCTCCTCGTCTTCACTATCGCTCAGCTCTAGTTCAATCTCTGAAACATTCTGTATTGCATCACCAGGTTCCCAGAAACCTGACATATCTCAGATCTTAAAATCCTATCACTCAAGTACAGGTTCCTAGAAACCTGATACTTCAAAGGTCTTAAAATCCTTTACCTCAATTCCTAGGTTCCAAGAAACCTGATATTCAACGGCTTCCAGAAACCTGATATTCGAAGGTTCCCAGAAACCTGTTACTCGAAGGTTCCCAGAAACCTGATACTCGAAGGTTCCCCGAAACCTGATAATTTCAGGTTCTCAAAAACCTGATTTCTCAAAGGTTCCTAGAAACCTCAAAAATTATATGTCTTCGAACCCTATTGCTCATTTCAGGTTCTCAGAAACCTAATGCTCAAAGGTTCCCAGAAACCTAACACTCATAGGTTCCCGGAAACCTAGCATATACCTAAAGGTTTAGAAAAGACCTAACATGCAAATAAAGGTCATAAAAAAAATTTGAACTTGCAAGTCTGAGCCTCTCATGGAGATCTTTGTAATCTCGAGGCTCAACTAAGGGTTTTCAGGTAGACCTGAACCACCCAAAGCAAAAGTCAAAAATGAGCCAGACTCCTACAAGAGCCTAAACCTCCCAGACGATCCTCTTAAATAGCTCGCTAAGTAACTACTTAATCGAATAGTTTTTAAGCAGCCTCATGCAAACATATAAGTCATGTGAGCAGATAAAGGTCAATAACTAGGACCTGATTCGCATCCAAGACCTCAAGATCTCACTCTGGATGCTGGGGGCAACTGTTGGGCCCAAATCTCACCCCCTTTAAGGCCTTGTGAAAACATTAAAGTGCAAAAGATATGTTATCGAAACCTAGGTACCTAAAGCCCAGGTACCTGAAGTCAAGGTACCTGAGGTCCAGGTACCCACGTACATGAGATCCATGTATCCAGGTACCTGAGGTCCAGGTACCCAGGTACCTGAGGTCCAGGTACCCAGATACCTAAGCTTTGAGTACCTGAGGTCTAAACGGCTCTGGGTACCTCAGCAACCGAGTCAAAGCTACCTAGGTACCTGAGAACCAGATACTCAAGCCCAGGTGTCTGAGGTCCAGAATGCTCTGGATGCCTCTGTAACATCCAACAACCGAGTCAAAGATACAGTTGTTGTAGACTCCGAGATTTCAGGAACAGACTCCGAGATTTCAGGAGCAGATCTCGAGGCGTCGGGTGGTGCAGCAGCTTCAGCCATCTGCTATATAAGAGGAGCATCCAGAAACGTGGAGCAGGCTTCAACCATTTTTACATACTTAGAACACATATTTTTACTTACATCTTTTTGTATTCACTAGTATTGATATCATCATCTTCTTTCAATCTTTGTAAACAAACATCAAGTTCATCATTCATATTATTCTTTGTAATCCAACCATTATCAATAGAGAAACCTCTTGATTCATCTAAAAGTCCTAACGGGATTCATCCCGAGAGCCTTCTTCCTTCACAATTCTTATATAAATTCTAAATGTGGTTTCTAGCATCCACACATATTATGAATTTATAAAATACGATTATTCTTTTATTTTATTTTATAATTAAGTTTGAATCCACATTAGGTTATAAAAGCATTAATTTGGTTTAGGTTACATGATACTTAGAGTTTTAACCGTAGCTAATATTGTAAGTGCACAACAAATCACAGTAAAATTTCTTCATTTTCATCTCTCTCAAACAACTAGTCTAAACTTTCACTTAGATTAAACTCATCATTGACTCATCTCCCATCATTTGTGTAGATACTGTCCCACAATACGTATTATAAGCATTAACCATTTTATAGGATTTCTCGAGATCAACTAGCGAGAATAACTTTTTTAGTTTTGAAATCTATCTTAGATCCAAAGGTGTTAAGGAAGGGAGTGACCAGTGACAAAGGGTATATACTTAGACCCTTTATCCACTCCCCAATCCTCAAAGAACAATCTTTAAGTTTTGTCATAGGTTTTTTAACAGAAGAATCACCAAAAGTCAATATCTCCTAAAGAGCATTCCCTTCAAGTTATTACCAAAAGTTATGACCAAAAGTCAGGTATCTTCTCCTTTATTTCTTTCAAGTTATTGCTTAGCTCACTAGCCACTCAGTTTTTCCCTTCCATAATTTTTTTATCAAGAGCAATTTTTATCGTTTAGAGGCGGTGGAATGATGGACTATTAATTTTGAAAGTGTGTTCCTTTATTGTTGCAGTGCTCCGATTGTGAAAAAGCCTCTTTGACCTTGGAATCCTCCTATATATTAAATTAAAGTACACTTAAGTGAAATTTGCTTATGCGTCATTCATGTAAGAGCTTTCAACATTAACCTTATAATTTGATTGGTTGAAAGATTTGGATTTTTAATTTAATTATGATTTATTTAATTTATCTCTAAATAGACAAAATAAACCATAAACTACTTAAACTTACTTGTCAAACATCCTTCTTAAATAAATAATTCTTAACTATATTGTCAAACATTAGATTATTCTATTTATATGTAAATTTTGAGATTATCATATAATATACATTTAAACTATACAATTAAATATGTATTTAAAATTTACCTAAACAATATATATTTTCTAAGAGAAAAAATCTGCACTATAATTCGGAATCTATTATGTAAAATTTTAAAATCTAAATTTTTTTTGGTTTTATTAGATTATCATATAATATATAGGTCTAAATTATCACATTTTAATAATTGTAGGAATTAGATTATCATGAAATAAAAATAGATAAATTTGAGCACCATCTTTGAATTATCAAATTTTAAGATAAAATAAAAATATACAAATTTGATCACCATATTTGAATTATCATAGATTTGAAAATATAAACATTATAAATCAGAAAACTGTTATTTACATTATAGATATGTGAGTTTAAGTATTATTTTTAATGTAAATCACATACACCAATTTATTGGATATTCTTATATTCTCACGTCTTTTAAACATACTCTTACATAGCCTAAACATACATTTTTAATAAAGTCATAATAGTATATTAATGTATAAAGTTATATAATTTTAATAAAGTAAATAATTTTTTTCCTTTAAATACGAAATTATATATCGTCTTGTTAACTTTCCTTTTTTAGGTACAAATTTATTACTTCAATAGGAAAAAAAAATCATGGTCTCCCTTAACTTTAATAGATTTATTATTATTGCCAAGTATTTTTTTTTCTTTTTTAGGTACAAATTTATTAACTTGAATAGGAAAAAAATTATTATCTCCATTAACTCATAATTACAAGACATTCAACTTTAACGGTTTAAGGACATTCTCGATAAATCCAATTAACAAATATGAAAAAGGTAATTAATCATTGGGATAACTTTGGAAAAAAATATTAAAATATGTTGGCTTCCAAGATTATTGAAATGTAAAAATATGGGTGATTGTAACATATGAAAAATGCAAGATCGAACTTATCCTCTACCAAGTTAAAAATATCACTCGATGACGTTACTAATAATTGATTTAATCAATTATCTTAAACCATTTTCTATGCAGTAATTGGAGCATAAACATGAAAGTACTTCATGTTTTGCATCAATTTCCTTCATTCGGTGAAACTCTCGAGACTATTTTAGCAAATCAAAAAGTATATTTAAATGTCTATATTTTGTATATAACTCTTTCTAACAAATCATTTTAATATTGCATGCACATTAATATACTTACTTGCATGCACGTGACAAAATTTAATCTTATGTTGTACATTAAAGTTATATATGAGTAAGATTTAAGCGACAAGTTATATATTTATTAGGTTATTAAAAATTATTCAAACATAAGTTGTGTTATTATTGTAACCACATGGTCTTTGTTGTATATATATTATTTGTTATTCATAATTTTAATTTTAATATAGTTTGTTTCATGGTCATAAAATACATGCAACAGTTCTCTCGACATGCAACGGTCCCTTTAACATGTTTTTGAGTCAATTCACAAGAGAATGATGTTAATTAGTTCTTTTAACTATATCCTATTTACAAAATAATGTTAGTTGAGATGATTGGTAAAATACATGCAACGGTCCTCCTATATATTAAATTAAAGTACACTTAAGTGAAATTTGCTTATGTGTCACTCATATAAGAGCTTTCAACATTAGTCTTATAATTTGATTGGTTGAAAGATTTGGATTTTTAATTTAATTATGATTTATTTAATTCATCTCTAAATAGACAAAATAAATCATGAACTACTTAAACTTACTTGCCAAACATCCTTCTTAAATCAACAATTCCTAACTATATTGTCAAACATTAGATTATTCTATTTATATGTAAATTTTGAGATTATCATATAATATACATTTAAATTATATAATTAATATGTATTTAAAATTTAGACGTTAATTAGTTCTGTCAACTATAGGTTATATACAAAATAATGTTAGTTAAGATGATTGGTAAATTAATTAGGTAGGTGCAAGATCATTTTCTATCGTTTTATTTTTAAAATAAATATATAGTATATATTTCGAATTATAAAATATTTTGAATCAAAATCATCTTATATCAGTTTTAAAAATTATAGATTATAAAATATTAAATATTTAATGTTACAAATAAATAGAATTATATAATTTTTCATTTAAAATGATGAAAAATATATAGAAAATTAATATATATATTTAATGGAAAATTATTACATGTTTAAAATTAATAAAAATTTCATTTAAAAATAAAAAATAAATATATTAATTCATATCGACTGTTTTTGTAGATCTATTATATATCGCATACAATTTTTTTAGGTATGCATTGATACATATTAATTATTACATAGAAAGTAGAATAGTACTTAAAACATACATATCACCATAGTTACACGGAATTCAATCTTACATGCCCTGCATTAAATTATTGATCTTGTTATAGAAATTTTGATTTCTTTGCATGTTAATATCGATTTTTATTGTTTGTGTATTAAATGTTTGATGTACAAAATCGAGTTTTTAACTTGATTTACAAGACAATTGAAGTAGAAATAATTTGAGGAAAAACTGAGTAAAATAACAAATCTTTACATTCAACATTTTAAAAACAATTTGTATATTTAATGGAGATCTTACAATGGATTTTGATTTAGAAAACGTTTTGGTTACTGAGTAATTTCTAATCAAGCAACTGAACATTTTTTCGTTTTTAATTTAATATATTAAAAATATATAACAAGAAAATCACATTCCAATTATTATAAATGAAAATATATAAAAAAATATTATATATTTTACTATGATTAGTAATCATAAAAATATCACATTATAGTAAAATCTTTCATATAATATTTCTATCTAAGGGTGGGTGTTAGATCGAGCATTTTGGTATCCGTTCGTATTCAGTCGAGTTAATTTGGGTTGCGAGTTTTCGGGCTAGATGGTTAAGTTCTATTCGGTTCTTATCTTTGCAGGTTTGATACCCATGTAAATTATGTAGAAAAATGCAAATATATCTAAAAAACCTCAACAATCCATTTTTTGGATAATCAGAATATTTTTCGGGTATTTTAAATATTTTGGATATTATAACCAAAATAACTCATATACTTAAGTATATAATTATAAGTTAGGTATTTTTGGATACTCGGAATATTTCGAATCGTGCTGAGATCGGTTTTGAATTTTCATCTATCAAAGTTTTGCATCTATACAAATATTTTATCGATTTCGGTTTAGATTTCATATCACCTTTTCAGATCGAATTTGCTTCGATTCTTCGCATTCAAGTAATTTGTCCATCTTACTTACACCCGTGAATTTGCGGGCACCACCTAGTTTATTATTAACTATATAGCCTTGTTGTTTTGGCTTGAGAAAGAAATAGTCATCTTGAATTGAAAATTCGCAAGACTCATGATTTAAGTATGACATTTGGTAGTGGCTTTGGAGCATGGTCTATTGATTAGCTTGGATCAAAGTATCTAACTTAGCCACCAAGAGTTGAAAATGTCCAAAGATTGTTGTACTTAAAACCATCTCTTTTCTCTTATTTTGTTTGGATACTTCCAAAACAAAAGATAATTCGAACAAAATTAGTGACAAACAAAGATAAAACGACTTAGACTAAATAAGAAACCAAATTAAACGGCAATTGATAATTTCCTCGGCTTTAAGCACCACAATCTTTGGACATTTAGAACTCTTGTAAAGTAACCTAAAACCTGATAAAAAGTAATCTTGAAATCTCAATTCTATACCGCAAGTGCATGGATAAGTCAAATACAATTCCGCGAGACTTATTCATTTACTAATCACTCAAGTGAACAAATATGTTGATAATTATTAAATGATCCGTAACAATTAAGCAATGGTTCAAATAGGCAATAAATAATCTCAATCAACTTTCTCAGACGTTGACAATGAACAGTACGTTTAAGGTTCTCTTAGGAATTATATCGAACACATTCCGGATGTTAAATTCTTAAAGTATAGATTTTGGGTGGTCAAACCTAGTATAGGATTAAGCAATCCCTAAACATGTGAGTCTTTAAGACTCAAGCACCAAACACTATCATTAGCACTCAATCTTCTCTAAATCTACTAGCCCAAAACCCACATATTAGAAAATTCACACATAGCTAAAGAACACACAAAGATGATAGCATCAATGATATATATCATTAATAAAGAGAAGATACGGAAAATTTAAACTTTCGTAAAGGATTACAAAAATCCAATACAAAATTTTGATTTTAGCTAAAAAAGGCTCCATCGAAGTTGAGGTAGTCTTAAAAGAGTTCTACAGATGTATTTATAAGATACTAATACGAATTGGTCAACCCAAGACAAACCGAGTTGAATCCTAGACTTTTAACTTTTTAAGTAAATTCTAGAAAACCATATGACAATGTTGTCCGAGAGAAAGGGGTCAGTGGGGTGTGCTGGTTCTTCTGCAGGGCCTTCAGTCCGCACAAGTGAAGAGTAGGGGTCGAGATAGTCGCTCTGATTTCAGGTTCAAATATCGATCGGGCAGTGCATGTCAGTATCCTATCTTTTTGTAGATGATGAGCTTGATCTAAGCAATGAAAGACATCTATACAAATGATATTTAGGTTCAAAGGTTATCTTTGCATCATCATTTTCCAATTGCATCGAAAAGAATTTCCTTCATGATTCTCTAAGCTATATGCCTCATGCATCATCTTATTTATCCATTAGGCTCAAAAGCACCAAAAATTATGCACAATATGAAATGTAAACACTAAATGCAACATATGACTCTAAAATGATAATACCAAACTACATGAAATCAAAGCTAA
Organism: Anastatica hierochuntica; assembly: GCA_900406275.1. Classification (NCBI taxonomy): domain Eukaryota; kingdom Viridiplantae; phylum Streptophyta; class Magnoliopsida; order Brassicales; family Brassicaceae; genus Anastatica; species Anastatica hierochuntica. The sequence continues at coordinate 7,345 of OVAN01017347.1, forward strand.
TCCTAAAACTTCTAAATGAGTTAAAATATGACAAAGAAATGTAAAACTAATGTTCAAAAATGACGCAAATCATATAAGTTCAGATGACAACATACCTAATAAATATCTAATGAGTAATTGAGTATGTGAAGATATGAATAGTGTTATCTAAGAAAATAAAATTTAGTGGATAGATAAATGAGGAACTTATAAAAGACCAAATGGAACATGAAAAAAGTAGTAGCAATATATGAAAAGAATAAAAATCTAGAGCTGAAAAAAGAGAAGTTTGATGAGTTTATAATGAAAATGGGGAAGTTGTAAAATTGACTCAAAACATTTGGTCAACCACAAAACTAACATATCTAAATAATTAAAGGTCATTAACTCCTCCCAATCCCCTCTCATTATGACACATCAGCGCTCTACGCTCCACTGTTTTCTCCCCCACACGTGTTGTCATTTCAATAGACGTGATGTGCATAGATGTTGAGAACGACAAGGTGTGTCCTCAATTTTTATGGGCTACATGTCCCATTAAACTCACGAGGTCTCCTTCTCCACCAATACCGTTGCCCCTCAGTTTTTCCCAACAACGAACCCTAATTCCTAAGTCTTCCTCTACCCTTCACCTCCACCCAATCCTTCACCGTAACTCCCCCCAATTCATTGCACATATTGGCTCCACATTTACTCATCCGTCCCTCCACCTCTTAATTTCTCAACACCGTGATGACGCATGCAACATATATATACCCGAGTCGTCTTCCCCACGGAGCTCTTCACCCATTTTGGCATCACCAACTCCCTCTCAACCCCTCCACTCAACATCATGGCTAACTACTTCGAATCCAGAACCCTAGCCATGTTCAACAACATTCTCGGTGTCTTTTTGTAACGACCATGTACCAGTTAGAGTACTCCACTCTTGGAAGGCTCACAACTAAGAGAAAGGCAACCTGCTGATGGGGCAAGAGCTGCTCGTGGTTGACTCTCAGGTGAGGCTCCGCGGTTCAAATTGAACTTCAATCTAATTTCTTATTTGTCATAACCTCATTGTATTAATGTGTCCAATTTTTTTCCCAGTCTATTGCTGTGCAGGGTTTCATCCCAACGAGCCGGCTACCCAGCTTCCTCCATATGATTGAGCTGGTTAGGGCAGTTAAGGCGTATGCCACAAGACTGGTTCAGATATTATCATCAAAATACAAGATTCCCGACACAAAAGTTAGCACTAACTACAAGGCGATCTCATATGATATGCATTCTTTGTTGTAGACTCATCATAGCACTCTAATTAAGTCATAAGAAGATGCTATGTCATTGTGTAGTAGCATTTTGATTGTTATTATTTTCTTTGATTACTCTAACAGTTTAGAGTGGTTAGCTATATCGTGTATGCTTTTACCCTTCTCCACTTACAATGGTCTCGATTTTATTTTCCTTTGATTATCCAGTTGAATAGAGTTGAGCTGCTTCTCAAAGGATGCAAAGTAACATTATTGAACATATATCTAGAGGAAGGGGTAAAACTGTGTAATGCAACAACGTGAGCACTGTAGGTAGCTTAGTAAGCTTTTTCTCATCTTATGTTGTTATCCCAGGATATGTTTTCATGTTCAGATTTGTTTAACATGTTCTATAAGGTGATTAATATTTTAAATCTATTAATTATTCAACCATATATGTATTGTCATGCATGTGTTACTAATAGTTTCTCGACGTTTGCGCCTTCTAAATCCAGATTTGCGGGACCATGACTTATGAAATTGCAGGAGAAGCAAGGCACTTAATATTCCATACGATTCAAGTTTCTAAGTTTTTGTTCTCATTCTTGCTTAAATAGTATGTTGGATACAAAAGCTAACAGACTTACTCAATACTCTTTTTACTGTCTTTATAAAGGTTCATAATATGTGATGGGAAATAGAGAATGGCCTTTCCTGTTGTTTGGAGGAAGTTGATTTTGGAGATTTTTTTAAGAAAATCCACATAAGTCAACAATTTGTGTCTACTCCTTCTAAATAAATTTTGTTTCTCTTCACAATGATGCAAAACGTATGTTGTCCTGAGAGCTCCTGAAAATTTTATAGCTGAAACTTGATAAAGTACTCCTCTCTTAATTTTACCTCATATGATTTTTGTATGCGGGATAATACTAACAGCCAAATTTACAGAAGTTAAATGTATATCCTACGTTATGCATTTTAAAGCTTATATGAAGTTTTGAGTTCAATATTGCATTTCTCCTCATCTTAGCTTATGCTTGAGAGCAGATAGATTCAGCCCCCATGGTTTAACCTGAGAAAACAGAGTATCCACTAATGTTTCCGAATGCGAGGGCAAAGAGAGCCTCTTGCGAGGGTTAGAGGTTCGTCGTCTCTAGGAGTGGGCAAAATACCCGAAACCGAAGAACCAAACCGAACTCGACCCAAAAAAGTGGAACCAAATCTGAATCGAAACTGTTAAAATATCCGAATGGATCCTAAATTTCAATATCCGAAGAACCGAACCCGAAACCGACCCGAACCGAAATATTTCGGGTACCCGAAATATCTGAACTATAATAATAAACTTAAATATATTAATTATTTTTAGATCTAATATCAACACTATTAAAAACATTTGGAGAAAAAAATACAAATTATTCAAAAGTACCGATAACTACTTAAGATATCCCAAAATAGTAAAAAATACTAGAAATATTGGAAATATTTACCGGCTTTTCACC
>OVAN01017348.1:0-10054 GCA_900406275.1 Anastatica hierochuntica
CAGAGAGGAGGAGAGGTAGAAGAAGAAGCATAAAGCTTCGTAAGAGAGAGAAAATTGAGTGTATAATAATAATAATTATTATTATTATTTTTTTCCTCCGTGAGAAATTCAGGGGTAATTTCTTGAGTGTTTTTTTTGGATCAGGTGTGGGTTGAGAGTGTTGTAAATTTCCCGGAATTATAATAAAAAGATCTGTGGCAGGTCCGGAGACGTAGGCAAAAATTGGCCGAACTCCGTTAACAAATTCGGTGTGTGCGTTTTTACTATTCCGCAAAATTCCGAGATACCGTTAATACGGCGGTTATCTCCCTAACATGCTTAACCTTGTAGAGAAAAGGCTACGGTCTCAGGCCTCCTAATTTACCGTCAAAGTTAATGACCTCGCTTATGTAAAATATATGAAAAGTTGACTTGTGCTAAATCAAATGTATCTTCCATTTAACAAATTATTGCTATATTTTATTAGTTGTTTTTGAATTATTCTATACTAATTTATATTACTTACTGTAATAAGAGTAGGAAGTACAAAAAAAATAACTTATCTAGGTATTTTAAGCAACCATAATGATTCTTTTATGACACAAAACAATTATAATATTTAATTTGGTTTTTATTGTATTCTTCTTATATTACATCACAAAGCATTTTTGTATATTTTAAAAATAAGAACAAACAAGCAAAAATCACAATAAAGCTTTAGTATATAAGTTTATAAGGGAAGACAAAACTGAAAGCATGTTTTGTTCGTATTTTAATATGAAGACTTTTGTTGTATTTATTATTTTTAATCTCTTTTTATTAATATTAAATATTTTTATAAAAATATTATATATTTTTGAAGTCGTCTTAGGACGCGGAAAATGTAACTTATGTAAGCACGAGACTGACAGTACATATATCCAATCTCTAATCTTGTTGGAGAAGAAAAGGGTGGTTGAAACGTTGTGAAGCTATCCATCTCTCGCTCGGTTTCTTGTGTAAACAACAATCAATGAAACTCTTCAAATCGTCGGAGCATTCCTTGGGGGCTTTCGGTGGTTCACCAAATCACACAACGCACATAAGCGTGACCCAATCTGGTTTTTGTCCTTGAAGAAGAAGCGGGAAGTATCCAACCAAAATCTCGAGCATTGTTAGCCCTAAACTCCATATATCTACCGCGTAAATGTTTGATTCATCTTCTTCCTCTGCATTGTCATTGTTTTTTTGTTATAGTTTAAAACTTTATTACAAAAAAACTGTTTATAAATGAATGCTATTAAACAAAAAGTATCAAGCAATGTGCTATGTTTTCTATCTACAGTCTTTGCACTTTGGGTAGAAAGAACTTTTGTTTGAATAATCACTTTGTAGGTTTTAAGATCTTTGGTTTCTATTGGTTTGATCGTGGCTTTTAGTGTTAGTTACTCTTTTTTTACTTCAGTTCTTCGGTGTGTACCGGTAGAACGTGCTCCTCTAGCAGTTATCTTCAAGTACATAACTGCTTTACTCCAAGTTTTCTGGTTTCGTTTGCTCATTTTGTTTTCCTTACGCTTCGTTGAGTGTTTCTTCATGGATCCGACAGTAGAGAAAGCACTGAAAGCGATGTCTTTGGAAGAGGAGGAGGTCCCTTTTGATATGTTTGACTTAACTTAGTTTTATTCTTGTGAAAGGAATGAGCTGAGCATTATCAGTCGTACATTGAATCCGCGTATTCAATCGACAGAGGATCTGATATTTGACATGCCACAGAAATTCAGAGTTTATGACCGGGTCAGAGGTGTGACTTTAAGAAAGAATCAATTCTAGTTCATCTTCAAGTACAAAGACGATATGGAAGAGGTCCTCAAGAAGGGTGTTTGGACATTTAACGACTGTTCGCTGGTCATGGACCGCTGGTATGAGCATTCTCGGGATGACTATCTTTTCATTCTGCCGGTGTGGGTCCAAATAAGAAACATATCGGTCAATCATTACATCACGAAAACGATTACTACATTGGGAGAGTTTGTAGGGCAAGTTAAAGAGGTTGCTTTTGATCCTAATCTCACCCAAAAGAAAGATTGCGTGAAGGTTAAAGTTCTATTTGATATCTCTAAGCCGTTAAGGCATTCTAAAGTGGTGAAATTTCGCGGACAAGCAGTACAAATTCTCTACAATTATGAAAGGGTACATAAGCGATGTAATCATTGCCAATATCTTACTCAGGTGAAAGAGTTTTGCCCGCTTCTTCATCAAGACCGGGTTTGTGCAATGGGCTTGTTGAATGAGAAGCAAACCTCCAAATATGTTAATGAACCTGTATTGGTAGAGAAAGACCCTCTGTGTGGTGTGTTGTCAGAGAATCAAGTTGGTATGGATCCGGATACGGGTCGCCCTAAGATAGCTCGTGAAGTCCTTTATGAGATGCGACAATATTTACTTATTGATGACAAAGCAGAAAGGCAAGCTTGAATCCTGCACATTCAAACTACAATTGTTGAGACTGCAAAAGATCCAAAGACAAAAAACTGCTCTCTGATTGGAACCTACTCCCATATTTCACACCGATGTCGACAAGGGTAAAGACATCGTCTTTGATTTCAAAAAAACAGGACGTGGTTCAGTTACAAATCCATCGGGTCCTAAGCTTATGGGAGCTGCAATACAAGCTAACAAACCAGGCCATGATGATGCTCTGTTTTTTCCAGGTTTGAAAGAAGCTGTTGCGTTAAGCCGCCAAGATCAGAACATAGTTGTTAGTCCAACGGGTTTGGAGAAGGTCTATCGGAGGCTAGCTCTTCGGGGACCACTTCTAAACTATCTAGCGACAGATGTTATCCTTCCAAAACTAAGAGAAAAGCCTTTGTGCGTCAAACTGTTGCAGTTGGAGCTATGAATCAGTCTTCTACTTCACTGGTTGGGAGCTAAGACTCGGTTGGAGCTCATGAGCTGAATGTATACAAGAGAAAATCTGCTGATGAAATTTTTTCTCCAAAGAAAGTCCCCAAGCGACAAGCTAAAGAGGCTACTCCGATCGAGGAGCTGCTGAAGGATTTATGAGGATTGTGTGTTGGAACTGTCAGGGTCTTGGCCTAGACCTGACAGTTCAACGTCTCATGGAGATACGAAAGCTGTATTTTCCTGAGATTTTATTCCTAGTGGAGACGAAAAATAAAAAGAATGTGTTAATAGATTACAAGTTTGGTTGGGCTATGATCGACTGTTACGGTGGAGCCGGAGGGGCTTAGTGGTGGTTTAGCAGTTTTCTGGAAGAATTTTGTAGATGTCTATTTACAGTTTCATGGTTTCAAGTTCTTTTTGTCGTGTATATATGAGTCTTCAAATGTAAGCCATCATCATGTTGTTTGGGAACGCTTGACTCAAATCAGTACATCTTGAAAGGAACAATGATGTCTTATTGGGGACTTTAATGAGATCTTACATAAGGGGAGAAGAGAGGAGGACCTAAACATATTGACTCTACTTTCAAAGGTTTTGCTGATATGCTAAGTTTATGTGATATGGTTGAGTTCCCTGGAACAGGGAACAGTTTCATGTGGCAGGGAAGCGTGACACACATTGGATCCAGTGTAAATTAGATCGAGCGTTTGGAAACAAACAATGCCTCAATCAGTTTCCCAATGCAAACCAAATTTTCTTAGACCCGACAGGTTCCAATCACAGACCAGTATTGCTTTTTCTGTTGGCTGAACAAAAAGCTCATTGGGGATGTTTTCGTTTTGATCAGCGGTGGGTAGAACAAGAGGGTGTGCAACAGGCAATATGTCAAGCTTGGCCTACACGTGGAAAAAATAGTGGTAAAGATGTGCTTTGCTAAGTTCACGACTGTTGGAAGAATCTAAGTGGTGGAAAAATCATAACATCTCTAACTCTCAAATTCGCATACACAACAAATCAAGGAGGGAAATGAAGTAAAACTTTCTGCAGCTTTGCCATGTGCCAATCGCTTATCAGAGCTGAGTAGAAATCTAGCTCAAGCATATTATAATGAAGAGGTCTATTGGAAGAATAGGAGTAGACAAAAGTGGCTTTAGGTCGGCGATGAGAATTCTAAATTCTTTCACGCTTCAGTGAAAGCGGACAGGGCTCGTAAGCGAATTGAAAAACTGATTGATGATGTGTGTGTTACTCATACATCATACATAGCTAAGTGAGAGGTGGCAACGTTATATTTTAAGAAGCTTTTCCAATCTACATCTACTTCCTATTACGATGACTTTTTCCATGGTTTTCAAAGGAAAGTTACTCAGATGAATGACCAACTCCTTCGGAGAGTCTCGAAGGATGAGGTTCAACAAGCGATTTTTTCAGTAAATCCTTCAAGTGCACCAGGATTCGATGGTATGAATGGCTCGTTTTTCACAAATATTGGGATGTTATTGGTGACAAAGTTACAGAGGAAGTCACTGGTTTCGTTACGACGGGGGGGTTTCCTTATGATTGAAGTCGAACGTTAATCTGCCTTATTCCTAAGAAAGACCACTCAATTTTCATGGACCTTCGTCCGATTAGTCTTTGTTCTATTCTCTATAAGATCGTCTCAAAGAATTTGGTGGCTCGTTTAAAGCCTTTATTTTCAAGGATTATCTCTTCCACACAATCCACATTTTTTGAGAAGCGATTGATCTCCGATAACATCATCAAAGCTCACTAGATTGTACATAGTTTACATAATCAAGAAAATATTTCTAAAGAGTATATGGCGATCAAAAAAGTATTTCAAAAGCTTATGATCGAATTGAGTGAAACCATCTTAAAGCATTTCTTGTGGCTATTGATTTGATCAAAGATGAATTTCGTGGGTGTTATTTTGTGTAAGCTCAGTCAACTATTCGATGTTACTCATTGGGCAAGAACATGAGTCTTTCTCCCCAGCTCGTGGATTACGACAAGGTGACCCCTTGTCTCCCCTGTTTTTTGTGTTGTACACTGAAGGCTTAATACATTTATTATCAAAGACAGAGGCTCAAGGTTTACTTTATGGTATCTAATTCTTTGTTTCTGGTTCGATAATTCACCATCTATTATTAGCAGACGACAACTTTTTGTGAAAAGCTTCGGAGTATCAATGTGATATCTTGTTGTCAATCTTATCAACATATGAAAAATAACTGGACAAGTAATAAATCAGTCTAACTCAGCAATTACTTTTGGTGCTAAGGTAAAGGAGGATACTCACCTTAAGATAAAGGAGAAGATGCGAATTTATAATGAGGGAGGTGCTAGTTCGTACTTAGGTCTACCTAAATGCTTCAGTGGATCTAAGATACAAATGTTGGATTACATACAAGAGAAGTTAAAGTCTCAATTATCTGGTTGGTTCACCAAGACACTTTTAGTGGGTGGGAAGGAGGTGTTGCTAAAATCAATAGCCATGTCAATGGCAATCTACGCGATGTCTTGTTTTCATCTTCCCAAATCAGCCTGCAAAAATCTCATTAGTGTCATTGCGAATTTTTGGTGGAGTTTATATGAGGATAAACTTAAATTGCATTGCACCATCTAGGATAAACTTTGTCTCACTAAACAGAATGGTGGAATGGGGTTTAAAGACATCGAGCTCTTCAATCAAACCTTATTCGCTAAGCAAGCTTGGAGACTTTTGTCTCGATCTGATAGCTTGTTTTCTCGAGTACTTAACAGTTGTTATTTTGATTCGGGAGATTTTTTAATGTCTGGTTTTGTTCTGTGACCATCTTTTGCATGGCGCAACATTATCCATGGAAAATCTCTATTGACTCACAGTTTAAAGAGAATGGTGGGTGATGGGAACTCTATACGTGTTTAGACATATTCATGACTCTTTGATGGGGAGATGAGGAGACCACTGATTAAACCATACACCATTGAGTTGGACTTGCGAGTCGCTGCTCTCATTAATTTGATTATAGGGCAATGGGATAGAGCAAAACTGGAAGAACTTCTTTTCCCGGTGATGTTATGCAAATTTTACGTATCAAGCCATTGTTGAATAAACATGATTACTGGTGTTGGGTTCATAATCGCAGCGGGAATTATTCAGTAAAGTATGGGAACTGATTAGCTAACTGAATCTTCAAATCAGAGCTTTATCGCGAAGCAGAGTTTATGGAGAGTGCATACAGCTCCAAAGATCAAAATTTTTATGTGGAAGGCGCTAAGTGGTGCGCTTGCAGTTTCAGATTCGTTGAGTAGCCGAGGGATACAAGTGGATCGCCGCTGTCAACTCTGTGGAGCAGAGAGTGAAACTGTAAGTCATGTACTCTTCTTTTTTTCTAAGACTCAACAAACCTAGAGGCTCTGCAACTTTCCCTCTCAACCTCACGGATTTCAGCCATCCTTTGTTTACAATAACTGTAATCATCTCCTGGAAGTTTACGGTGACCCCTGTGTTTCGATTGAGGTTCGTCGTATCTTTCTGATAGCTCAGATTTTCGCCCGAGATAACACTACAAGCGCACAGAAGTACGTTGTAATGGTTCGGGATCGAATCCACAGATACCAAAGGTAGCACAAAGAATTTAAGATCAAATAGCGGGTTAAAGCAAAAAAGATGTCATGTAAGAGATGCAAATAATCGAAATTCAGAAAGCAAAGTAAGCAAGCAAGCAATAGCGTGGTTGTAAATCAATCAAAGAAGAGTTGGGCATTGGGTATTTTCAGGGAAACATTTCATTGAAGACTCAAATTATTGACTAGGGAACATTTTTTAAACCGTCTTGAACTCAAACACTAATATATAACTGATCTACTTCCGTAGTATCAGTTCCCTATGTATTATAAACCTCGAGACTACTTCCGTTGACTTTCGGATTCTAATCATAAATTCTAAACAAGTTTGATAGGTTCATAATTCACTTAAACATAAATTTCCATTGGCTTAAGATGAATTGCTCATTAAGGATTCTTTCAGGCATTTAAACAAACATTTTCCAGGCGTTAAACAACCTAAGATTAGAAACTAAGTGATCAGTTTAATTTCATGCATTACGAACAATCCAAGATGAAGATCTAATTGATTAAATCCCTAATCATACAATTCTATGTCAACAATTCATGAATCCCTATGTGAGAACCCTAAACCAAAGACGCAAACTACTCACTCATGATAATCTAACAAACACAGATCATATCAGAGAGGGACATGATCGTATTGAACAGAAAATAAAGAGTAAGGTTCATAATTCTTCTCGGATTCAAATTACAGAAGATGATTCTTCTCCTTAGGTTACAAACCTCTCTCTTGCTCTCAAAAACTCCGAAAAATAGCATAATGATACATGACACATTAATTTAGGTTTTTGTTATGAAATCCGGTTCACGATAAGTTCGGTTTGGTTCTTCGTAAACTTAGTCCACGAAATGGGACAGGGATCGATCGATCTTGAGACAAGGATCGATCGATCCTTGTCCATCTGTTTGGATTTTTTTCAGTCTTCAAGAAAACTTCCTTCGATGCTTGAAATCCATCCAAAACGCAATCTTTTCGCACATCCAAGCTCGATTCCCGTAAAAACACTAAAAAACACAAATTCGTGCCAAAGAGATCCGAATACATACTAAAAACCATAAATCTCGAGTAAAAACCGTAATAAAAACCACTAAAATACTAACACATCAAATCCCCCAGACTTGAATTTTTGCTTGTCATCAAGTAAAGGAAACGAAAAATTAAGCGTATGGGAAAAGAAATTTGAAAACCAAATGGATCTTATGCTATCAGAAAACCTTACTCTGCACTACTTTGGTAACCATATAGACTTAGAACAGTTAGAACATTCTCCTCAGGAATCGCTGCATGAGCTCCCAAGCTCATCCATACTCTAAAATCTGAACCTTTAAACTCAACATTCATGTTAATAACTCTTTACTTTCATTCAAGATAGGCGTGAAACTTTCTCACCGAAGAACTTGTAATCAGGAAATCAGGCTAGGTATTCAAGGCTTTTAGTGGTGAGGCTTAGAGTGTTTTGGGTATCAAAAGCTGCGTCAGGATGAAGACTTTATGCAAAATCGCAGGAGAGAAAGAATATATTGATATCCATGTCCCCTAACTACCCAAGTACAAACCACCAATCAAAAGTAAACCAAATACATGCAAACTTCAGGGTGAATCTAATCAACAAAATAATATGCAAATGCTAATTTCTAAACCAGATAAGAAGAAGAATAAAATAATTTTCGTTTCTTTTTTCAGAACGAAAGTTTGGTAGAAGTTAGCATATCAATGACGTTTTTAAATTTTAAAACACCCATACAACATGAAAAATGCAACATATCCATCTAAACCTCCAAAACACCCAACACCGAGAAATCAGACACTCAGCACCATGTCTAAACCACCTAAATTGTTCAACCCTACCTAAGCAATTAGAAGGATCATGTCTACCCTATTCTCTCCATTGTTTTTACACATGTGTGCATATAAGATCAAAAAGAAATGTATGCAAATTCAAGGAGATAAGGTAAAAGTATGGTGCCAGACTAAAGATGAGTCTGGTCACTCAAGATTACCGCAGAGAAATCATTGCAAGCGTACAGTTAAGCACGTTGTAGTGGTTTGGGATCGAATCCACAAAGACCAATTATCACACGAAAAGCTATAAATCAAACACGGGCTAAAGCGAAAAGGAATAGATTGTTGGTGATGCTAAAATCGAAAAGAAAGCAAACAAAAGCAGAAAGTTGAGTTGTAAATCAATCAGGAAAGCATTGGGCACAGGGTGTTCCCATGGAATTCGAGTCATCATCATAGTCATGTTAATTTTCAGGAAATTAGAATTAAGAACCATCAAGAACTAAAATCACTAATTTAGAATCAACTTACTTTCGTAGCGCTGATTCCCTATGTTATAGAATCCTAGAGACTAACTTCCGTTGAAATTCAGATTCTAAACATGCATTAGATTCAGGTTTGATAAGTTCACAAAGCGCAATAACATCAACTTCCGTTGGCTCAGGACACTTTGCTCGTTTAAAACAGATTAGACATTCAAGAAATCACTTTCGGTGTATTGAAAATCCTAAGATCAGAAACTAGGTCGCAAATCCAATTTCAGAATTAGACATAGTAATAAACGAAGATCCAATAGATAATTTCTCAATCTAACAACCTAACAATGACAAATCATGAAAACCCCTAATGAGAAACCCTAAACCCAACAATAGAACTACTCACGCATATTCGAAGAATAATCACAAGACAAATCAATGAGAAACATCATGCTATTGAATAAAATATGAAAAGAAGGTTTAAAAATCTTCTCCAATTCGAAGTACGGATGAGAGATCTTCTCCCTTAGATTACAAAGCTCTCAAAGGAGGCTTAAAGTCTCAAAAATAGCATTATAAAAACCTAAAACGAGTCTGGGTGTTTTATATGTAATATGAGTCTTCAATCTTTGATTCTGGTTCAAACAAGTGGTTATTTCTGCGCATTCGTCTCCTCGTTGCCAGCATGACAGGTGTTCAGTAAAATGGTCATAACTTTTGATCGCACCATTAGATTTCCTTCAAATTAAAGATAACTCTTGTGGCTATTGTGTGTAAAAATTTCCGTTCGATCCAACAGTGTGAAGTTTGTCAATCAAGACCTAACTTCTGACACTTCAGCATGATTCTGCATTCCAAATATCTGTTTTTTGCCCAAATTATTCTGTTTCTCTCCAAAGAAACCTAAAACCTGTAAAAATACTAAAGAACACCAAAAGACTCCAAAAAGAACCATATTCATATCAAGCAATATTTTTCTCGAATAAAACATTAGTAAAAACCCATAAAATACGAATGCATCACTAAACCACCTAAATGTTTCAATCTTACCTAAGCAATTAGAAGGATCATGTCTACCTTATTCTCTCCATTGTTTTTACGCATGTGTGCATATAAGATCAAAAAGAAATGTATGGAGATTCAGGGAGATAAGGTAAGGGTGTGGTGCCAGACTAAAGATGAGTCTGGTCACTCAGGATTACCGAAAAGAATGGAAGAAAATTGGGGATGTAATCCTGAATGATGGATTTGATTCCTGATTTCAAGTTCTTGGATCAAAGCAATTAATTTCATTAGTAGGCCAAATAAAATAGAGTTAATA